>QBDW01001685.1:0-54550 GCA_003261595.1 Maconellicoccus hirsutus
CATTTAAATTTCTCGAGAAAAAACACGTTTTGTGGTCTGTGGGACACCCGGTATGTAGTCCAAAAATTTTTGACCCCCTCGTAGAATGCGCCTCACATGAGAAGTATAAAACCGGTGGATTTTTTTCGCTATCACCCCCGGATCAAAAATAAAAGGTACCGTGCAGGACTTCTGAGACACACTGTATATACATATTAAAAAAGTTGGTTATTGTTTGTGATTTTAGTCGTTTTTATCGCCCCAAAAAAAATCGCGAAATAATTTTAAAATTATTTCAAACAAAAAATTTTACATGATCCATAACCCAAAAATCGGTAGATTTTGAGAAAAAAATTTTTCAAGTACTGAGCTTAAGCGCGCGCACGGTAATCGGTACTTCCCACTATGCAGCAGCGCCTCATTTACACTTACGCGCGACGTCGCGTTAGGCCTGTGGTAACATGCCTAACGCATCGTCGTGCGTAAGTGTAAACGAGGCGCTACCGCGTAGTGGAAAGTATCGGCTAACGCGCGCGCGCGGTTTTTGCGATTTTTGACCACGACCCCGTGGAGGCAAAATTTTGAAAAAAATATATGATATGTAGAAGTCGAAAATACATCTAAAAAATGAGGTTTAAAAATTTTGCGGAGTGAAATAGGTATCCACAAATAACAAATACAGTTGAAAACGCCCGTTTGAAGGGAAAAAAATTATTTCTAGAAAACGGGAGGGTGGAAGCTGAAATTTCAGTCATGAACACTCAATGGTATCCACCTCCCACCCAAATATCATCAAAATCTGGACCCGGGGGCAAATCGCTTATGCTTAACTGCCTACAGCCTTTATCTTGGTAAATAATAGTATAAATAATTCGTGAATTTGAGGAGTTATGAGAAAATGTTGAAGCAACAACTTAGTTCCAAACAACTTTTTTATCTACTATTTTGTCTTCGACGCGATCTTCGACCAACGAAATGACCCCCAAAGGGATATGAAAAAATGTCGAAAATGAAAAAGTTCGCAATGCCGAATGTAGTTCACTTTTTATGATCATATTTTTTTCCTCTGCGTGATAAATCCCTTGTGGAGGTCATTTCGCGTAATTTCCTCCAGTTAGGATACTCTTTTATGCTTTAATATTTTTTTTATCGCCGTAAATTTTTTTTGAGATTTTTCGAAAAACTTTTTCCTCTTCTCAAGCGTTGAAATCCTTCATAAGACTTGCTCTTCGGTTGTAACATTGTACGATTGTACCTGTTCCTTAGCGAATATCTTTCTATTTTCATTTCAATGATAATTCGAAACAGTCGAGTTCGATAATATTTGTACTTCTGCCTTGAATCGTTTATTAGATTATGAGTAAAATATTCTTATCTCGGATGAAATGCGTTGTTTGTGCTTTCGAGATGAACGCTAGAATGGGAAAAATATCATGTTCGACCCTCGAGGGGGCGTGGCGTTAATTTATTGTTGAATGATAGCGACGTTGAAGTGATCTTCGATTCGCGAGGCCGATGTGAAATTTTAATTTTATAGCCGAATTGTGTTGAAAAATAAGCAGCCATTTTTCCTTCTATTTATGTTGTAAGAATTTGAAAAGTTCGTTTATGCTTGAAGTGAAAGTGTTGAAGAGAGAAAATTTTCGTGATTTTTTTTTCTAAATAGGAGAAAAGACGACACAACTAATGTGAAATTTTGATCAGTTTTCGAATATTTGGAGGATTGTTTGATTCTCAAAATAGTCGCGAGTAGGATTATTTCTCGATAGCCACCTTGGTTAACCGATTACCAGGTGTAGCTTAAATATGAAGATTAAACGAAGCTTCGGTTTCATATCTGCACGATAAAAGAAGCATCATGCTTGGTGGTGAATTTCGAGCATATGCTTAACGATGACCATTGATCTTCGCTTTCGTCCGAACAAAAGTTTAATAACGTGTAATATTCAAATGGAAAAATTATAAATTTCTATTCAGATTAGTTCGTGTAAGTCAACGAGATTAGAATACGAGTACCTACTACCTACACTTAGCTACCTACATCTCGAACTGGTCTCCGACGATGTAGCGATACCTTGCGCATTTGAATATGAAGAATACACTTACGAGTACATCGGGTGGCGCGGGTGATAGTTGAAATATTTACTTCCTTTATTATGCTAAAACCAGCGCTAGTAATCTGCATACTGGTACAGCAGCTGGTCAAGTTTTTGCGAGCGATTCGCAATTTTGCAGTACTTTTTACTTTTCACCTTTTTTCTATTCACATGCAGAATAGTTTTCGTTTTAAGACTACAATGTAAATGTGAATTCGGCGAAAGAATATTAATATGAATGAAGTTGCAACTCTTACATTAGCATATGCACCAGTCGTATCGTTGTACGGGGGTGTCGATGTCGTTGAATTAACGGTCCTTTGAAAAAAAGCCGGTAACTTTTGATAAACCGGATGTGTTCGTTACTTTTTTAGATATATCTTGGTGATGCTTTTATCTATGGAATCTTGCGATGAGCTAGAATTTCGCAAATGAAACGTTACGTTGATCACGCGCCATTGCCATTTACTACGCGAAACTGAAAAATAAGGAAGTAATCCGAAACAGACGGATAATTCCTGGTAACGTTACTTTTTGCATTAAAACTCCGCCGTATTACTTGTAAAATACGTACATCTCGTAACGAGCTATTTTCTACATTGCGTCAACGGTAAATGGCTTTAAAAAAAAAAGGAAAAAACTAGGCTGGTAGTATATGTCTGCTTCGTATCGCTAATGCGATGCGATGCGAAATTCGAAAAACGTGAAAATAAAGTAACAAGGCGAGAGTACGCTGCAAGAGTGGAAAGGCGGTGGAAAAAAGAAAAATACCCATAAGGTCTTAGTTCGCGTAATAATTCATCGTCAAGGTGCTCGGAGCAGGCGAGCTCGAGCTACTAGCAACGTTGCGAGTCCCGAGTTGAGGCAGAAGAGGCCAAAGGCCGAAGAGAGTACACGACAGAGCAGGGTGTATAGGGGTTGGTCGGGTTTATACGGAAAAAAAATACCTGCCAAGATTGGCCTGGCGCTCCGGCAAAGAACCCTTTTAACCACCTCGCCCGTATTCTCTCTCGTTGCTTGCGCGTCGAATAATAATGAAAATAAAGCAAAACCTTATTATAAATCCTTAGTGCATTCCGGTACACAGTGTAGCAAGGTGGAAGGGTGTGGTGGGAGGGGGAGCGCCGTAATATATGACCGAAGCTAGACACCCTTCGCCGAACACGCTACATTTGCCCGCGTGCGCGTCCGTCCCGCCACAAAGTACACGGTGGAAAAAAAACCATCCCCCATTTAACATTTACGACCTTTTTCCAGCCGCTCTCGCTCTTTGTAATCTGAGGACCTTTTTCAAAAGACCCCTCCTTCGGATGTATACCACGCCATTTCTCTTATCGCAGTTCACTGAATACGTTACTCCGCACCGCTTTACTTCATCTTCAACTTTAACTTTAGCAAAAAAGTTTTCCCGCTTTTTACGAAAAGTTTCGCGTTCTCTTGCTCCGCTGCTTCCCTTCTGACCGCACCCTTTAGCTTTTTTTGGTCGATTTGCAACGTAGGAAAAAAAATACCCGTGTGTGTGTGTGTGTAGTGTATACATTTTACATACATGTATACGGTATACACCAACGCCGCCGCTGCTGCTGCTGCTGCTGCTGCTGCTGGACGCTGGTAGCCCGCGCCGAAAGAAAAAGTAATTAGTAGAGTTGAAAAATATGGCTGCTAAATGTAATTTCGTAGCGCGCGAAAATTCCGCATCTGTTCCCGGCAACTTGCAAACAATATGACAAATTAAACGATTTTTTTCTACGTTCTAATTTTCATCTTATTTCTACGCTTCGCTGTATGACCGAACGATGGCTTTGGCGAATAAAAAATTACCTCGTGTGCGATCCCTCGCCTGCTCACGATGTCATCCGCACGCATCGAACCTTTCTCTAATCATACGCAAGTATTTTTTTTGTTTTTTACGCTCGTATGAAGAATCGTCCTGGCTAATTGCAATATTTGGATGCGAGGTACCCCTCGTTGGTATTCGCAGAAGCTTGGCTTTCGAAAGGGTCAAGGGTTGTATCTTGGAAATGACGTATAATTTGTCCGCAAGAGAAAGCATTTGAAATTTCTCTATTCGCCATTGTGTATATAAACGAGCGTGGTGTGTCTAAATAATGAAAAAGTTTATTTCGGCGAGGCGTAATACGAAAAAGTTACGCGGTGGAATTCGATAATATCCGAAGCGTATTCAAGGCGGCGACATCGAGCACGGTTTAGTTGATTTTTGTTGCGTTATTTTGGGTGGTTTTCAAAACATGGGAAACCGCGACGATGTAAAAAAGAAATCAACTACTAAAGGATTAATGCATTTACTTTGCACAAATTCCTTCGCTAAATGGAGAGCTACCGGAAGGGCGGAGCTCCTGAAATGAACGGAAAAAAAGCACTTAAATGAAAAAAAAAAAAATACTAGAATCTCGTTGAACGGAAATTTTTTGCCATCTATTCGTGTAGGAATCGAAGGTGAAACTTCATCCGTGAAAAAACGCTCGCGAATTCCATTAACGATTACAAAAATTCGAAATAAATTTGAAAGTGGAAATTGAAATTTTATGTAACTTTTGTATACGAGTACTATAATTATAGATTTTACTTGTAGAGAGGGGCTCTTGCGCAAATCTCGGTGAATGAAAGTTGCGAAGCATTGAAAGAGCTGCGAGTTATAAACAAAAGCGTAGAGTAAATGCAAAACCAAACCGATGACATAACCTTTCCTAAAATTTATCCAAAAAAGTATTTTTCTTGCGACATTAAATTGTAGGTTACGAAAATGGTAGGTTTTGCTTCACGAACCCATTAAAATTTCGAGAAAATGGCGATTTTATTCGTTTTCCTTAGTGAAATCGCCATCCTGTCAACTTTCAATCGCATGATAGGATACCAAAACATATCTCCAATCGAAACTAAAATAGGGAGACGCAGAATCTCAAACCGCATCTTTTGAAACCCCGGCTCCAAAATTACTTTCGAATTTGCAGAGTTATACGAAAAAAACGCAGTTTTTATTGACCTTCACCTCGGACGGTTTCAACTCGAACCCAAGAATATAATAAAATTTCAGCAAAATTCAAGACCCACCATTTTTTCACTCCACCGTAGAAGTGATGGTGGTGTAGCTATGAAAAGGGTGAGAGGGATTTGCAACAATCAGTAATTACAAGCAATTTACTGATGAATGCAAGTAAATACTGGTAATTTACCATAAGCACAAGAAGTTTATCAGTAATTACATGAAATTTACTAATTATTAAAGGTAAATACCGGTAATTCACCTAAAAATGTCAACCAATTGAAAGAAATTCTTGGAGCGCCGCTGCATAGAGCTCGACGTTCGCATGCACATATCGGAAAAACCGAGCGAGATAACTTCAACGTATAAATACAGGATTACGTCAACTTCTCCTTCCCTGTAACCGGAAAAGTAATCCGTAAAAATAAATTCGAATCTACTTGGTAGACGAGGTCGAGGCGTAGAGGGGGCACGCTAAAAAAAAAAGCCAGTTTGCGAAATAAAATAAAAAAGCAACTCGGTATCCCTAAAAAAGATAAAAGAATTTCGTTTTTCGACGCTTCTCACGCTTCGTTGCCTCAGATTCAGCGACGTACTAAATTAGATCTCTTTTTTTTCCACCAACTCATTTTTTTTTCACGTTTACCGGGACCTTTTTTCTGCAGAGATAAAACCCAGGCCACTTTAAAAACTCGAATCCCCTTTTGTTTGTTTAGCTCTCTGCGACGCGTGGTCGTTACTCTTTCTCGCTCTCGCATTCTCCGCAGCTTAATGCGTTCTGCTCTATGTCTTTGTCTTCGTGCTCCGCAAAAAAATAAAAAACGTAAATTTTAAAACCAGGAAGGAAAAGCGACTTTTGTTAGTTACAGATGAGTAGGTACGACGACAGGGGTTACCAGAGATAAAGATTTAGCGTCGCTTTCGGTGGTCGCCGCAAAAAAATGCTTTTTCGAAAAAAAAACCTGCAACGTAATCATTTCCAACGTTAACTTGCTTCGGTGCCGACCTTTCTCCACCGTTCGGAACATATTGCAGACGCCGCTGTGCTAGATCGAGCTTTTTTTGTTGCGATTGTCGATCTGGTGTGTTGGTTTCGCGATACGTCGCGCAGCTTTTTTTGAAATAAACGAAAGCGAAGAAAATTACGCGAATAAATGATAGTTCGAGAAATGGTCGAGTAATCGATTCGATAAGATGCTCGAATTAAGGCAAAACCAAACCGGATACGATTTGGTACCTCGCAAGGTTGAAAACTTCTCAAAAGGTGTACGCATCATCGATATGTTTCACCTTTCCAAAGTCACGCAAATTCCGATTTCCGATTGGCTGACATTTTCTCGTCGACGTTGCAACCGAATACAAGATGGCGACCCTTCCAATCATCGAGACTGGTCGTCACGCGTCATTACCCATCTTTTGAGCCTTTAGGAAAGATGAGACGAACGTGTAAAAAAAAATATACATAAACGAATCCAAAATCAACTCAATTAGTTTGAAAATGAAACGTAATACTTGAAACAGCAACCCCGAAGCGTCGAGTGTTTTTTAATTATATTCGGCTGAGCTGCAGAACGGCGCGGAGACGGAGAAAGAGTCGAATTTATAATAAACAAAAGTATCGTCGTTAAAAAGGGTGCAAATTAATTTCAGCTCAAGGCTGCAAAACATAAATCCACGTCGTTGATACGAGTATCAACAACACACGTGTATAATGTATATAATTTACAAAAGGCCCACGTTGGGTAAGATTTTTTCCACCGAATTTTCGACCAGATATTTCCACACGGTTGTTCGAAGGGGTGTACCATATTTTCACAAGAATCTAAATTAAGGGAGGAGTCTTTTCAAGTTTGTCGTACTTTACAAAAATTACGACCGACGGATACGGATATGTAATCCATGAGAGAACGTGAGTGTAATGTTTTGAGACATTCGTATACTCGATCATTTCCCCTTTCGAGTAATTTTCGCTGTTCGTTTCGCCCAAATAATCGTCTGTACTTGGATACGTTCGTTTCGAGGGAAGTTTTCTTGACCATCAAATCACTCCTCATCAACCACGAGCTTCTGTGTATAATCGACACAGCAGAGATGAATTTGTAACGTTTCTAGAGCCGGCATATCGGCAAATTGAGGCCAAAAGCGTATAAGATCGTGCGAATAATTTCCTCGATCGAATCAACTCTCGCCTTTATCTCGCTTTCAAAAAACTCTCGCAAATCACGCGAAAAAAAAATCCAGGTAAAAGTTGCACGGGAAAAAGGGCGCAAAGACAATACATCCGAGAAAAAGGCAGCTCCGCCCAAAGTCATTCGAGACTGGAGATTATTTTTCATTTCGTTGAAATTCACGTCTTGTGTAGAACGTTTGCTTTTTTTTTCGGAATTGTATACGAAGAAGGGGTCGCGGTACCCGGGGGATGAATTTCGGTGCGGATTATGCATTAAGCCCTTTCCACTTTATACGGGCTCTTTTCCTTTTTTGCAACCTTTTTCTCTGAACCCTTTTATACCGCGCCCTTCTTTTCATGGAAACGAGCAACTTTTTTGTATATTTTTCTTTCTCATTTAAACGAGGATATTTTTTTTTCGCTACACGGTTCCTCTATCTCGCCTTCGTGCGTGCTTTTTTTACATAATTAATGTTTGCCGAGGTATTTTTTTGTGTAGCTTTTCGTCGGAAGTGTAAAAAAAAAAATGCCAAAGTTAAAAAAGTTGTTTTTAACTTTTTCGCGCGCTAGTGAAAATAACTTCGTTGGGTAGCAACCGACTAAAAAATTCGCCGCTTTGCGTGATTTTTCTCGTTAATTTAATTTTTTTTAAAGCTGTCTCCTTTTTTTTTTTGGCTGCGTAAGACAAAATCTCCCGCTGAAAATATTTCACGAATGATTCTTGACCGAGAATGCGCCATGTAGCACGTCGTTTGGAAAATGTGAAAAATTATACGCCACCTCGAAGTAGAATTTTTTCACACGCGAGATGTTTTCATATTAACGACGTAATTTTCGCGTCAAATTTTCATTTTTTCTGTGGTTTGCGCGATCGTAAAACGACGAATTATTCGGGTCGCTGAAACGGTCTCTATGTCGTACCAAGAAATGGCTGCCGTCCATGAGCAAAGCGGTATTAATGTTTCATCGCGTGAAAAAATTTACTCGCGGGTTGAATCGTACATTAGGTCATTTTTAAACGACCTCTTCAACGAGTGATGAAGTTTCAGCGGCTTCGAATCAAAACATTTCCTAATTTGCGACAGCAGTTTTTGACCTAGAACGAAGACTTTGATAAAAGTGCTCTCCGTTGTTGAGAAAAAGTCATCCAAATGATATAGGACACCCTATATGTAGGTCAGAAATTTTTCACCCCCTTGGTTACCACACACCCCCTCCCTCTCCGATCAAAAATTAAAGGTACCGTGCGGGACTTCTGCGACGCACTGTACAACGTTTAAAAATACGATAAAATAATCAAAGTAATATTGTAGGAAAGAAGAAAAGCGAGGAATAATGTAGGGCCTCATCTCTCGTCTCCCTTCTTCAAAGTGCTTTTAAAATTTTCGTGTTTCGAACCTAAAAACAGAAAACAATCATAACGCGAGTTGGGGAACTTACATAAACGAAGGAGTAGTCAGCGAAAAAAATGAGTAAGATTCAGAAAAAATTGTTGATGTGCAACAAAAGAAACATATACGGGGTGCTCCCAATTCGACGTCCCATTAAAACACTCGTTATAAAAATGTTAAAACTTGATTTAAAAAAAAAAAAAAACAAAAAACAAATTTTGTTGTTACATAATTAAAATCGAGATATTTTAAAACATACTTATTGTGATTTTATAAAAATTCAATTTTTTGTTTTCATTTTTCTGAATAAAAGTTTTAACATCATTTTAAAACGAATTTTTCAGTGGGACATGGAATTTGGGTCACCCTGTACTTGACAAAGTCCCAATCACCATGAATGTATCCAGTCACAAGTTCTCACAACGAAATGAGAATGAATGGAAACAAACATGCCATATTTGTTGGTCTCTAGTTGGTCGTGGTCAATAGCAATCCTGAGGAAGTTGAGAGGATCTTTCAGTACCTCATTTACCATAGAAATAAATCAGTGATGGAAGAACGAACAAGAACGAGAACTTGAAACGCAAAAGAGCGAACGAGAATTTCAAAAATGAATTTTTGAAGAACGCAAAACGAGAACGTTTTTCTCAACGTTCTTCATTCTTTGAATTTCCTTCAATTTCTTAATTGAAAATAGTAAATCTAAACTTTAACATCATTTATCTCGGTGAGTTTTTGAGGTAGAAACCTGTGGTTTAATGCATTGAATTTTATGTAAAATTTCCAATAGGAATCACTCGTCAACTTTGAAAATAACTTCAAACTTGAGAATTTAATTTTTTGAAAGAAGGCAAAAAAAGCCAGCCATTGCGAGAATTTTAAAAAGTAATAAGTTGAGATGTGAATATTGCGCTGTGGGAATCCCTTGCATGCCACCTTTCGTGAGTTGGCAACGATTTCGTATCAATTTTTCAAAAATAAAAAAATAAGGAACGAAGAACGATGTGAGAACGAACGAAAATTTGATATTTTTGAGAACGAAGAACGAGAATGATCCAAGTTCTTTGAGAACGAGAACAGTGGTCTCTTGTTGTTTGCTCCCTGAACAGGAACGACTTTCGTTCTTATAGCTGAGAACGTTCGCGAACGAGAACGTTTTTTGTGCGTTCTTCCATCTCTGAGATAAATACGCTGGAATTAACCGCCGCGCTGCCGTTCCAGAAGGCAATCTTCTATACTGCCATTACTGCCCCTCAAAACCCGGAATACCAACGTTTACTCGTTATTCGGTATCCGTAAAAAAAACCTTCGGATGAAATCAAACGAGGATAGGTATCTTGACGAACATCAAAAATTGCATCAAAAACAGGTGGGGCGCGATATTTTAAAAACGGTCGAAACAGGGCAAAACGCTCGTAATAATTTCCCAACAGTAAAAAAATCGCCTTTACCTCGTCGAAGGCGGAAAAAAGCGTATGGATTTTCTTCGGTCACCGATTACACGTACGATAGACGAGAAAAAAAGATGGCGTCCGACGAGAAGCTTCTGCTAAGTAAGTTAAATGGCTTTTTAACTATCGATCGTCGGAAAAACGTGAGTTTTTAAACGGCTATATTCTTTACTGGGTCTTTTTAGTTTTAAAATGGCGGGAATTATGGTGGAAAAGGGTGGGGAGCGCGTTAACAGTATAAAATCAACCCTTTTGCTCTCTCGCGTTTTTGCTGCGCTTCAAGTTTCAAGCTTTTTAGCCGTAGCGTTCGTTACTTTGAAACGCGCGTTTCTGCAGGATTTTCCTTTTCATTTTGACAGAATTTTCAAAAATTCAAACGCTCGTGTTTGTAGAACGCTTTGTCCATTCTCTCGTAATATAAGTCGAACGTCGTGGAGTAGAATATTTTTTCTTGTGGTTTTTCTCCGCTGTTCTCATTTCACATTCGTCAAACATAAATGACGAATCGCTACAAAACCGATAATTTGAGACGCTTCGCTAATAAGCGCGGAGACGTCGGCATCGGCATCTCCGAGAACCATCTATTATTTTAATATTGCTTTTCTAATTACGCGGTTGTTTATTACCGAAAAGGGTTGCGCGGTTACATTAGAGAAGAGCGTTTAATTTGTGCAACCAGAACGAATATTAAGTGAACGTGTGCAGCTCGAAAATGGGCACGAAAGCGGAGGCAGGCGCTATTGCGAATTCCATTGCGTAGCCCTACGCGCGTGAAATCGCTATACATTCGTGTATCAGTGTATATGTGTATCTGTGTACACGTACACGTCGACGTACACAGCTTTGTAACGAGATCAACGTATAGTATACTCATCTGGTTAATTCGATCTTATCCCTCTTTAATAAGAATTAATTACCTTCGGCATCGTGTAAATAGCTCGAGCCGTGCTTGGTGAAAGTTATCGATGCGATAGTGTAAGTGTATTTTTTCATTGGGGATTTAACGCTAGGGTAAGAACGACCGGAGTAATTTTTTAATTTTTTCTCAGCCCTGCATCGCGTGCCCGTTGCGTAGATAACTAATCTACGATGGATTTACTTTTTGCAACGTTAGTGCACACCATTGGTTTGCTAGATGGGCTTATCCTGGACCATTTCGCATAAGAATTTCGCAGTATATAGAATTCGTGAGGGAGAAGGGTACCAAGCAAGTGCAATCGAAGAATTCGCAGCAATTACCTAGGTAATTGCAATTACATACAATCGCAAGCGCTAATTTTACCTGAAAAAAGGGAAAAGGGTACTCTAACAATAAACCTATTTCAATAAGAGAGACCTTTTTTATCAATAGCCTCTTTCTTGCGTCGAAGACCAAATCACCACAAGCGATACGTCTTCACCCAAACTAGAACAGAAATGAAAAACAAGATCGAAAAATAGAAATGGAAATTCGTAATTCCCCGTAACAGGAAACATTTGAACAACTGCTAAGGGGAAGTTGAGTTGAAGTTGTCCAAAATTTCGTCAAAAGTATAAAAAACTATCGAACGTCATAATTGTGCAATGCCGGTTTTTTCATCAATGCAATAAGTTATATTAAGGCGAGTAAAAATGCTGTCGAGCGAGCTGTGAATAGAACATCCAGTGGCGCTATAACCAAATTTGACGGGTTGGCACATAAAAATCAGTAACGGGGCGAAACTCATCACGGGGGGAAGGGAAGGGGGTGGTGTATATTAGTCAAAAATACCGACTAGAATTAAAATTTTGAAAAATTTTCAATTAATATTTTTGAGGAAGAAATAGAAAAGTGAAATACGTAGGTGTATGATGAAGTTGATTAGTAGGTTTTGATATAGGTAGAAATATCGGATGGTCGATCAATTGTGGACCCTTGTGAAAGTAAATTACTTTTTTTTTTTGGTTTTATTGTAAAAATCGCTGCGGTGGCTTACACAATGGTAAGTTGGATATAATTTTCTACATTAAAATGTCAAATTTAGTCTTAAAAATCTTGGGAAATTTTTTAGCCATGATTTACTGTAAAAAATGTTCGATTCAAAAAATTTGCATTAAAAAACTAAAATTTGCCAACAAAGTATCATCTTTTTGAAAACCATATAAATGGAGTACCCCAATTCCATCTTCTGAAGTATTGTTTTTATTAACTGGTCATCGTGTAATGAGCTAAATACGTTTTTGGGAAAAAATAGGAAAAATTCATGTTTAAAATACTCTGTGATTTATGTGCAAGTGAAAAATTACAATTTTTCTAATTTTTGAAAAAATCTTTGGGGAGGAGGGGTAGATACCCCCTACCCACAGTTGCTCCGTCCCTGCTACGAGTATTACGTTGTTAAGCATACGTCATTTTCATCATTTTTTTTCAATCACTTAAATAATGCGAGATATTTTCAATCGTGTTTTAAATGCGTTCATATTTATTTTGAAAAAAAATTCTGAAAGATTTGTATGGGTCGTCACTTTGGCATGTGTTGAGCTCAAACGACTCGTACCAAATTGCCATAGAACCGAGTAATTTTATTTCATTTTCGCAATTTTTTCAATTTTGCTTACACAACCGAAAAGTGATGAACAACATTGAAAAATACATGTAAATTACGAAAATGCAATTTGAAAAAAATAACCATTAAAATGCAGCATTGAATTACATACAATGCTTTTAATCATGTAAATTACCGCCCAAAGTAAACAACATGTCGGTTACTAAGCGAACAGGAATGTAAATTTTTATCGTTGACTAAAATAAATTACTCGGTTTTGCAATATCTTGCATAAAAAAAATTGAGGCCGGCTCGCAAATTTACGCCAATTCGTAAAAAGCATTCACCGAATACGAGCATTTCACGATGTTCAACTTTGTAATTTACAATTCCAAAGTCTACAAACTGGATAAACGAAAATTAAAATGACGCCAAGTTTCACTGCGTTTCTTCTTTCTTTCGGCGGTATGAATTTTTCGATTTTGAACTAATCCATAGATATCGGTTTTGCTATCCAAATCGACGCTTATTTAGTTATCGACAAATTTAGCGTTGGTACCTATAGATTCTCCGACGAAAATAAATTTAACCGAGATCATCCTCACTTTTATCAACGTATTCGCCATGTAAACTCTACGCAGTTATCAAAACGGTCGAGCAATCGCGAAACCTGAAAAATATTAAAAGCTCTACGTAAAATGAGTCATATATGTTTTAACTGTACCGGTAGCTGCTACCCTCTTTCATTTTCAGTCGGCGAAACTCGCAACATCAAAGTTGTTCGCCATGATGATAAAAAATAAACGCAGATGGCGCCGCGAGACGCTTTTTTTTAACCGCGCGAGGGGTTTTTTACATTTTACGTCGCTTCAGTATAGATGGCGTATGCATGAGGACTTTAAGCCTTTGATGCAGCTGTAGTAAAAGCAGCATATCGCGACGCAATTCTTCAAACAAATATGAATAAATAGATGAAGCTTCGTGTGGAACAGTATTAAAATTTGAAATGAAAATGCTACGTAGCATTTCTGGATATACACCTAAGAAAAACCGATTTTGAGATATTTTAATCTATAGTTGAATTAATTTTGGATCAAAATATTTCGAAACCGGTTTTTCCTATGTATATGGTGTCAGTGAACGATGTGACATTTTTCTTCCTCTTTCCGATGATCTATGAGATATTGTTGTGGAGTCAATACTTCGAGAGTTATTGCGGAAAAACAAAATTCCTCCATATATTGCTATTGCTATGTTAAATTTTCCGTCAAAACTTGCGGGAATGCTCGGAAATCTTCGGATATCGCTTCGTTCAACTTTATTTTTATGTTTTTCATAGTCGTGTTATCACTGCAATCATAATTTCGTATTAATAAATTTTGGAATATCTAAATTAATGTTGTAATAATTTGTATTGTAATAAAACCAAAAAGTATAATAACATGGAAACAAAATTGATTAACAGCACCAAGTCAGCAATCGGTAATTGATAATAAATCATAACAACTTAAGAAATAAAAATTGCATGTACAGTATATTCGATTAATCGATCACATTACAATTATCTTTTTTAGTATTAAAACAAAAACGATTGTTTTCGGCCGTGAAGAAAAATAAAAAGAAGGATTTGCCAACTAGAATGGCCTATACTGTAAAAGAGAATTGTTTTCTTAAAGCGATCGCTTACTCGAATATACATACATAATTTTTATTTCTTAAGTTGTTACGATTTATTATCAATTATCGATTACTGACTTGGTGCTGTATTTTTCAGTCATTGTCTTTTAATTTTGTTTCCATGTTCTTATACTTTCTGGTTTTATTACAATACAAATTATTACAACATTAATTTTTGATATTCCAGAATTTAATAATACGAAACTATGATTACAGTGATAACACGACTATGAAAAACATAAAAATCAAGTTGAACGAAGTCATATCCGAAGATTTCCGAGCATTTCCGAATTTTGCTCACTTGGAAAAAAACTAGTGGACTTTAACGTCTAGTCCTATAACTAACCTCTTTGTGCACTTCTATTTTCAGCGCGCGCATCTTACTTCGTGTTTGTTGTTTGTGTCATTCGCGTATCGCATTGTATATTAATTTACGATGTTTCTTTTTGGTCGTTTTTTATTTGTATTACATTATTAAAAGAAACTTAAAATACAACACGGAATTACGAGACAACACATAATGTCTTTTATAGTATATATTAGATGGCAAATGCCGCGCTCCATCTCATGTACTCGTATGTTCTTGGCGTCTTCATATTCGGATTTGAGCTCGTTATTTTTTTCCATCTTTTTTGAATAATTATAATAGTTCGTAAAGAGACATCCATTGTTTTGATCAAACGGTGGTCTAGTTTGAAAGAGTTTTGCAGACTATACTTATTACTTTTATGTGAGTGTGCTATGTCTGGTATTTCTTACTTTCATTTTCATAATTTTTGAAATTTATTAGTATTCTTCATTTTGTGAAGAAAAATTCGATATTATGTATAGTAATCGTGAATTCTGTGTTTACAGGTAAAAAAAACAAGATTTCAGGAGATTTAGCGGCCTATTCAAATGGATCACCGGAGGCACCGAAGAGTGAAGATAAAACGAGCGTACAAACGATGACGTGGATCTGGTAATTTGGAATTGAAAACGTATCTATTGGATAATGGAAGTAAAGCTTTTCGTGGATACGTTATTTTTAAATTGTTCTTCCTTCCAAAAATAAAATAATAAGTGTCATGCATTCTCATAAGTTACCTGGATTTGTGTTACATCGTTTGGAAAACAATCTGAATCGATTGAAGAGACGGTACTGCCGAAAGTAAATAGTCTTAATATGAAATTTTATATCGTTCGCCTATATACCTAGACCTACCTATTTTTAAAGTAAATATTTGTTTTTTGCGTTATTGGCGATATTTGTTTTTCGTACTGCATTTTACAATAGAGCGAAATGGAGATGTAATCGTTTATCAGCTTTTGTACTGCTGCTTTTGCATGTGTTGTATGATTTCTAGGTAAAAAGCATTTGATATTGCTTCACGTGAATAGTTCGATGTGTGTCGCGGTGCTGGCGTATGTTTTTACTCGATGGAATGGCCTTGCTTTAGCATTACCGATTGCACCGTCTGGTTACTGAGCCGGAATCACCTTTCGATGGTGGTAATACTCGTGATTTCGGCGTGCACGCGTAGAAGAACGGAGACGATGCAATGCTACAACGGATCGTTAACGTTGTCCAAAAATGTCGCGTTCATCGTAAATCGACGAAAAAGATTTTGTATTATTTGGTCGTCGTGACGACGGTGGTCCTGTCGAAGACGGCGACATCGTTGTTGCACAGACGTATAAATCCGGCGGTGCTTCTAGTCTACAGTACGTCGTATTTGGTGCAGTTGATTATAGAATGATTGGTGATTTGTATGCGCGCCGTTGTCGAGGGTACGACGGCGAAAATTAATGAAATTTTGACGTCGTTGACCGGAAATGAGTACAGTGACGTGTTGCTCGAGTGAAATTTGAAAAAAGTTGTGAAAATACATCAGGAATCGTGTAATTTCATGCGTACCGTTACGTTGTGCTTTGATAAGGATTTACTCGTCGATTTGACCTTTTAATGTGATATGGTTCGTTATTTGAGAGTGTGTAACATAGTACTGGAAGTGCTTTTTCTTGCGTTTAGAGTATGGTTTTTTGTCGCACTCGGTGAATTGCATCGATTTATAGGTAAGTAATCATTGGTGAAAAGCAGGCAAGCTAGTAATTTTGCCTGTGCGAAGAATACTTCTAACGGCGGTAAGTTATAAGATCATACGATGCTTCGTAGGTCCAAAAACTGCTGATAACGCTACGCATGTTACAAGAATCGAAAAATTTTAATTTCGCGTGGTTTAAATTGGTGAGTGGAATGTGAGAAATCACGTATAAAGCTTATTTTTCGGCAATAAACACATTTACCTGTGGAAAGTGATAAGAAATGATTTCAATGATTAAATAAAGTCGCAAATGTGTTCATTTATTTAAAAATAAATAAATTCACTCTTTAATAGACGAATTATACTGGTTAAAACTCGAAAATAATGCAAAAATCGACATCAGCGCATACGAAATGATATTTTTTGATGTTAAAAACGTCTATTTACGTTCACAACCGAAAAAATGATAAGAAAATCTAATTATTTCAAAAGATGATAAAGCAAGTAGCGCTCTCTGTCGGCGTTTATACGAAACTTTGTTCTATGTGAAAATACAATGTTTTGTTTTTAAAAAAATGGCCCAAAAAAATCACGAAAAAAAGCTAGATAAACACGTGGCGCTATCTCTCGGAGTTTTATGGAAGTTTTGCAATTTTCAATTATACAAACTCGCCAAAAATTGATTTTGGGAAAATTACGTGTAATTACCAAACTACCTACTTATTTTTAAAATTTTTTCGAAATAAGTAGGTAGTTTGGTAATTACGCGTAATTTTCCCAAAATCAATTTTTGGCGAGTTTGTATAATTGAAAATTGCAAAACTTCCATAAAACTCCGAGAGATAGCGCCACGTGTTTATCTAGCTTTTTTTCGTGATTTTTTTGGGCCATTTTTTTTAAAAACAAAACATTGTATTTCACACAGAACAAAGTTTTGTATAAACGCCGATAGAGGGCGCCAGTGTATTTTGTACCTCAAATGATCGAATTTTTTGCCAATACGTCCGTTTTTCGAAATTATTTCGTGTTTTGGCACAGACGGCACTGCTTGTATCATTTTTGATATTTCTTTTAGTTAATGTAGTATACACTTACCATATTTTTTAAAAATGAACCTTTTTTTTTTCATTATTAATTATTTTCTTCATTTCTGACGAAATTCGAAGTGTGATATGTGAAAAGTTACTATTTCAAGGTCGCTGATTACGAATTTGAGGTTATTTTAATGTTTTGGAGCTTTTATTCGCTCGATTTTGATTCTTTTTACATAAAAATTCACGATTATATAAAGCCGAGTTGAACTTCTCACTCTGGATAGCCTATAAATGAAATTTTGAGGGCGTTGATCACGAATTAGCGATAATTTTCGCTTCCTCTCCTCTCGCTCACTCATTACGCACGTTTCCTCCCTCACAACTCGTATTTCATCTTCAATACAACCAAATTCTTGCATCAAATCGTCGATAACGAGATGAAAATGCAAATCTGTGGCTGTTTCTGCGTAGATTTATCATTCATCCGAGGAGTTCCTCAAAATAAAGCTCATTTCACGCCTCTACACGTCATTTATTCACGCTCTCTTGCAGGTGATTGGCTTAGCGATAACGTACTTGGTGGTATTCATACAATACGGCCTCGACGAGTCATCGGTCATGAAATCCGTCAACACGACTTCATCGTGACAACCAACACCGTCGGCTCGGGGTCAATAAAACATTCAATATAACAATATAGGAATTACAAATACTCATTTTTAACTACTTAGCTAGTAACAATTATTAAATTACTATTGATAAATGATAAAAAAAAAAAAAAAAACAGAAAAAGAAAAACAACACATGAAAAAAAATCACTATCACATTCGAATACAAAAATTATTGAAAAAATCTCGTTTTTTCGCCGTTGAAACTCGTACACATACATGCACGTTCTGAATAACGAAAACATAGGAATACGTGCGATTCAAGTAATTCTCTTTATAACGATAATGTAATAAATATGGTATATGGTATATATACACATCTGTCTACAGCGAAAAAAGCCGTAAATATTAATGAACAAATACTCGACGGAAACGTTCCGTAGATGGGAAACCACGCGTCCAATATAGACTATCTGTCTTAAAAACTATTCCAAGGCTTCATTCACTCATCAACAGTTCGGTATTTGCGAAGCTGCTACAACGTTTCAAGAGAAATCCTTATAAAGTGACAATTTACCAGCTTTCAGGTTTGTCCGAAGTCCAAGCTTTGGCATGTCCTGCGCAAATAGAAAACCAAATGAGAATCATAACCACATATTCAACAAAATTACTCACCATTTGAATATGACACGTCAATACGGTAAGGAAGGGAACTTCTCAATGGGTCACGAATTACAAAATGTACTAATAAAAAGAGGACTTCCTAACGGCAACAAACTGATTCTAAGCTGACATACTGCACGCAAACAGTAAAATATATACACACTTACATAGCCGTGCCAAAACCTGCATAACGAAAAATTAGTGGTTAAAATTTCAAAGTCAGAAGGAAGTTTAAAAAATTTGAATTCCTCACCATACAAACCAACGCCTTCATGACGAAACCTATATTCTTCCGGGTTTGCTACGCTACGACAAGCGGCATGTCTTTTAACAAAACTGAAACGAAAATGAAAAATAAGATCAATAGAACGACAACGGGAAATCACCTACGAAGGATATCACGAGTAATGTTTAGGTTAACTGAAGGGTAGGGTAATTTTTGTAAGAAAAAATTTTAACAGACGAACAAATTGGAAAAAGTTTCCCCATCAAGGTTGAGTAGAAGTAATCCACTGTTTCGTCATCGCCATAAATATAAAAAATAAAGGACATTTTTTACATAAATACAACAAGTTGAAGGATTAAAGGAAACATTCAACATATTAAAATTACACGAAAACATGTTAAAATTATACGAAATTACTTACTGCAATAGGTAAAAGATGTCATCGAGCGAACTACGAATACCAACATCTCATTAGTAACGTACATGTAAAGCTCAAACGATTCATACCGAGTTGCCACACAAAGAACCAACTAAAAACATTTTCAACTGCTCCGTTAGTACATATTTTAAATTGCGATTATTCATTCGTCGAAAAAACGACTTACTCGAATTCTGAAAACAGTAAACGCAGGTCCACGAATCATCACTAATTGGCCAGGCACTACCAACGATGAGGCAAACAGGTACACAACACATCGTGCGTTATGTCACAACAAATCTAACACGAAAACGAAAAATAAAAATAAATAAAAGTAGAAAATATACATCAAAACAAACTCCTATAAAAGCAACAGGTATAGTACTGTGCGCAAAACTAAACTGAATCGTCCACAAATCAAAATACAATGGGTATATGAAAATTGTAAACCGGTGATGCTGATGACGTGATGACTCAACTCGGCCGGCCTTTCGGTGCCTGAATGATTGTTGGCGTTGCGTGGGAATACCCCTATCGATAGGTTCGATTCGAATAGAATAAAACGAAAATAACATCTACCGCACAACGGTAAATTACTTGTTTAAACTTTGAAGAGCACAAAAACGAGCAAACATCTTGCGATTTAAAAGAACGTGTAACAAGCTAAGATTATATTATACATATCACTAACCTCACCTCAATACTTCGAAGGAACGGCCCTGATTATTCAAATAAAGATAGAGAACCATCTCGACAGTCGACATGGCGACACTAATGCGATGTTGATGAATCTGCAAATGGAAAAATCATCAATTAAAATTATACTGGTTAATTACGCGAAATATTCTGTAAAGCGTAAACGTACATATGTACATATGTTTAAATAGTGTTAAAATTTCTTTTCATATATGTACATACTGTACGTACGTAGTACGTACTGTAAATCTGTACAGGATAGGTATTTTTTAGTACCTCCAAAATGGGGGGAGGGGGTGCAAAATTGTACAAAAAAGCCGATAATTACAGGCGCTAAATTTTCGCAACACCAACGTGTTCTTCGATCAAAATACGAGCTTTTTTCAAATAACTCAAAATCAGTTTTGGCGCGTCCTTCGATACCATTTTGGGGCTCCAATTTTCAAAAAAATCAAAAATATTGAAAAGTCGTTTTTGAGCAAATTTGACCTGACCACCTTCCGGGTGTACCTTTCCTAACTACATATACTGAATTTCGTGCCATTCGGCCTGAAACCCCGCGCGACGTGAAATTAAAATCGAAAATCGGCAGTCCCATCTATCTTAACATGTTTTAAAATAGCAGTTTTTTTGTGACGTCATCGCGCCAATACGAGCGAACTGAATTTCGTCAATTTTGAACATATCTCAGTCAAAAAGCTGAAAAGAATTTTGCGTCTTCGATTACGATTGAAAGTTACAAGTGCGAACAGTAAAAAAACTCGAGGTCGAGAGCATTACGGAGCAATGCGAGGGGGGTCCAACTAACGAAGCTAGTTACGTACATACATATGTACGTATTGTACATTACAGTAGGCTCAGGTTTCTAGGTTCATAGGCTGGTAGGTTCTCAATTTCCGCTAGATAGTAGATTTGCTCTCCTTTTTTCGTTTAACACGTCCCACTCCCCGTGTAACATTTGAAACGTCATTTTTATTACAAAAAAAAATTCTCTAAATAAATTTATTTCCTTTCTATTTTTCTACACTTTTAGTTATTATGATATGCTTCTTCCGAGCGTCTCTGGTCCCACCAACACCAATTGAAACCTTAAAGTTGAAGATGAAGAAAGGGAGAGAAATTTTTATACGCTTCAGCGTACTAAAGAAAAAAAAATTGATCATAATTCATTTATGTAATTTCTAATTTTATCTGTATCTTTGATACTTCTTGTAAAAATTTGAGAAAATCAGACTTCCCTACTTTCAAAAAAAGTGTTCTCGAATGTAAGGAGAGGGGGGATCGTTCCAGAATGAATTTTTGTAATAACCGAAAGTATAGAGATGGTTTCACGAGGCGTTTTCATCACGTAACCGGGAAATCTCAAAACTCTCGTTCACTGGCAAGGGCAACTCATAACGACGTTATTTCGTCGTCTCGCAATCAATTACAACAAAGAAAACATCGTCGCCTAGACAATTCCGTCATACGAAGCGCACACTAGCACACTGCACACGCGGTTTAATGGTTTTATTAGCGAGATGATGAAACGCCACCACTGCGGCGCGTATGAATAAAACATAAAAATTACCTGTTACAACGGGCCATAGCCACACCAAAGGTCGGGCAGTCGACCGCATAGCTCGCTTCTGCATTTACATAGCGCACGACGCACGTGTCCCGATACCGGATTCATTATCAACCTGCAAGCACGCGATTACGCATTACATACAGCGTACAATTACACACCTCAACACGACCGTATCCCTGAACCGGACATCCCTCGCGGGACACGCTTCCATTCGGTGAACAGGTCGATGAAGATCACATAGTCACGGTGCTCGCACTCGCGATGACACCAACACTCGACCACATCATGATCAAAGACCTCTGAGACTGCAGCGATGAACTCGGTAACCTCGACTTGTTTAACCCTTACACAACAGGTAGAGCATGAGAACGGTTACAAAAGTACGGTCTCAAAAAAGTGGAATGGAAATTGCGTTAGACTGCCGCTTCTTTGCCAAGACGAGAAAAACAAGTTCGGTAATTCGTTGTTTTGATACACTGCGAGGGTATTCGCGCGAAAGATGACCGACCACGTAACGACAAAACCGGATTTCGGGCGAACCCTCGTTTCTCGACGATAATCGGCAATACCTCGTACTTGGTCGTTCTCACACGTTCTTTTCACATTTCAACCCTGGAGGCGCGGATTTCGGCATTCTGCGAAGCAACGAGCCAACGCCGCAGCTTTGTCCACACGCTGGAACACGTAAAAAGCTAAGAAAAACCAATTCGCTAGATGAGTTTCGCTCGAAACGCGAGGAGCATCAGGAGGTACACGGTATACACGTCCAAGTTGGAAATTTGTCATCGTTGTTGGTCGTCTGTTTCGAACATATGTTACTTTCAAACTCCCAACATCCGCCGAAACTTTATTCGAACATGGCGCAACTACGACGAGCGTCGCCGGAGACAGCTTCACGCCAAGGCGATCTGTTCGTTTTGTATATACGCGTATGCAGGTCGCCGTCGACATTATCTTAACCAGAGCGGCTTCGAAACGTGTTCGGGTAAAGATTTTGGATCGATAAAGGGGCAACGGTTGGTCCGCGGGACTAGTATCTATCTACGAACATATCGCATAAAAGTTTTCTCTTTAAAAAAGAAGACACACTACGCGAAAGGGTAGCGTACGAAGTTAAGAGAAGGTGATTTTCGGGTAAGAACCGACGTCGGAACGCGAACGGGAGTGTAAGGGGTCATTTATTATTCAAGCTATTCGCCTATAATATATACGTATATACACATACACACACGCACATACACCACTAACGTATAAGCGGGATACAAGGCGAATACAAAGAGTAGAGGTGCCTCCACCGCCATCGCCACCGCCACCGCCGCCGCATCTTCGATCCTTCTCCGGTACATAACGAATACCGTTTTCGTTGCCCCATCTTCGTTCCATCTATTATATACACGCGAGCAAGGCAAAGGATGCGGCCCCCTACGCCGCCCTCTCTCGTTCGTCCTTTGCTGCGGCTCGCAAAGAGAAACCATTTTCAACTTTTCTTCTAATCTTCTCTTACATGTCCGCTCTTTCTCTTAAGGACCGACACACGAACCGCCGTTAGTAATTTAAAGTTTTAACCGCACACCGAGCACGCCCACCGCACCGCGCACCGCCACCTTCTCTCTACCTTCGCTTCGTTTTACCGAACCAAAAGTCGTACTTTATGTCTCGCTTTACTCTTATTAAGTCCCCGAAATACGTTATAGCCCGGTTTTCACTTCGTACCAAAGCACGCACACGCACACACGTCCACACAAACACACCCACACAACATCGCAAAACCTTTACGGCCAAATTAAAAACACTTTTTTATTTATCGGTCCGAGCGAGTTTTAAATTAGTTTTCGTTTTTTTTTCTTTCTTTTTTTTTCTCGTTACCGTACGTGTCGTCGAAGTCGGGTGTTTTTCTCTACGATCCTACATCTTCTTCGTCTTGACTGCGTCCCCGGTCCCGTTACCGTTTTCCTCGTGTTGTCGCTCGAATTATAACGACAACAGCAAAACGAAAACAAAAAAACAACGACCAAGTTGCCAAAAAGTACATCTAGCCTTTGAAAAGTTTTTCTTTCCCATTTTTTTTCTTCTTCTACAAAACGGTCGCCAGAAAGTAATCAACGAACTAAATGGATGTGACCAAAAACTCACTTTACGAAATTCAATGCTGGAACCTCCAGCTCAGAGTCTACGACGTTGCAATGGTTTCTTGAGACCAACATCTAGTATCCGGAAATTTCGGCACATTTGCAGTATCACGCTGTAAATCAAACAAGAAATGAAAATTTTCAAGTCGCAACGGAAGATGAACAGTTAGCAGCGTAAATTAATGGTAAAGTACACAAAATGACGGTAAATTCCTGCAAATACAGCGAACTTACGGTAATTATTGCAATTTATCAAGATTGTATCATAAAACAATGACATTTGCAACAGTTTTGCTGTCATTCGCCTCTCCGTAATAACGGTAATTTACCCCAACTGCCGTAAGCTTCTGATTTGGATCTCAACCAAGGGGCCGAGAAGATTTTCGTAACATCAATTACGATTGAGAGGTGAGAGGTGAATAGGAAAAAAAAAGGAGTGTATGGCAGCAAGCATTGCGAAGCGATGTGGGGGGGGTTTGCGAACGAAGCCCCCAACCAGCAAAGCTAGTGAAGTTTAAGTTGCACGCATTATCTAATTTCTTTCGTGGTCTATGACGTCAGGAGGGGGAGGGGGGGTCACACCTACAAAACCTTCTTAGGCCACGTCACTGATACAGAGCGATGGTCCGGTGATAATCATTTATTCTTCCTTCATACTTTTTGGAAAAGTTGGAATCAAATTTTTTTCTACAGCGAAAATATTGAAAAACGGTTCGAAAAAATAGGAGGGACGAAATGTTTTTGGATGTGTCCGGCTTACCTAGGCCTACCTTTGGCTGCGCCACCAAGTGTGCTAATACACTGGCAAAGAAGTTTGTAACCGAATGCCCGAATACCTTCCTTCCGGATGCGGACTTGGATGCGGAAAAAGTAATATCAACTGAATTACCTTTGGCCTGCGCATCGGGCCCGGGCTCGTTGTTAGTTCGGTGTGTATAATAATAGTAAGTAATTTAGATTTTAGTTTGTAAAGAGTTGTAGAGAGGTGGGCAAAGAGCGTCGAGGGACGTGTCCGACTATGTACGGGTGTTAGGGCGCCTCGCTGGAGAAAAAGGATAATACGAAGGAGGACTTTGGCGGCATGGCAGCAGCAGCGGCGGTGGCGGCGGCGGCGGCGACGACCACCGCCACAATGAACGTACAGCGAAAGAGAAGCTATTATATGATACGTAATGTACGTCTGTATAGTAAAAGAGACCGAAAAACGTAGAATGTGTGTAGTGGTATTTTTTGAAAAGAGAGCGAGAGCGAGAGCAGTGCGAAGTATATACGTAGGTATACTAGTACGTTGTACACTATTCGTATTCGTAATATACAGCGAGTAAAGAGTAGCGCGGTAGTGGAGCTTTTTCAAACGAGAGAGCGGAAGAAAGCCCGTTTAATTAGATGCTGTCCAGGGACTTGTCGGGTTGTGCAGAAAGAAATAAGAGGGAAAACGTTGCGCGGCGTGAATGGGGCCGAGGCGAAAGAGACGGCCAAATACAGGATCTCAAAAGCAATCTAATTTCCATCCCTTTTGTTTCAAACATTGTGCTGGACGCTCGTATGTGGTTATGGGTTTCTCCTAGTTCTAAAGATATACCGCGCTGTACGTATACGTATTACGACGTACATATATTACGTAGCGTACACATTCGCACGAGCCCACTTGCCTCACACGCGCTGTACCTAAAACTTTACGTATACGTGATAGGTCTGCGCTGCGTCCATTTCGTTGCGGTCGCTGATGCTTTTGCGAATGTACCAGGATAACTTTTCGATTATACGCGAAATAGACGAACGTACGTACGAGCTGCTGCTTGCCTACAGCGTCCATTTTTTTGCCTCGCTAACCATTCGTGTTGAACGAAAGCGCCAAAAGAATAAGAAAGAAGCGATCGCTATACCACATCGGTCTAGCGAGCGCGTTAAAAAAAACTAAGCAATTTCAAGAGTTTACCGGTAAAGGAAAAAAAGAGAGGGGGAAGTTTACAGAAAAAAGAGTTCTTGATAATGACATAGAAAGCATTGTACAAAAAGGGTATATTTGCCGTCGCGTAGCAAAATTAACCTTACCCTCTTCCTCGGCCTTATCTACCATCGAATAATCAACACGAGTTTTACCCTTTTTTTTCTTTTTTTCTAAACCCCAACGCGTGTGAAAAAAAATTTTCATTTTCATCTACAACTTTTCCTCGTGTTACACGCCAAAAAAGAAGAAAGATTTTATTATTATTTATTAAATGGTTTTTGATTTGCGTAGAATTCGTAAGTATTTCGGAGATCGGAAATGGAAAGTGTCCAGCGAGGGTGAACATGGTATCGTATTAATATGTCGACGTCCGCGTCGGACGAGTTCTGCGAACGCGTAACAACCAGACCGAGTTCGTTGGGGTCGCGATGAATTGATTTGCGGAGAGATGCAGACGCGGCGTGGAAAGAACGGCGTTACAGGTTTGTAGAATATTTTAGGGCGATTAACGAGGATGATTTGATGCCGGATTCCAACGCTAACGTGTCGGAGCATGTTCGGAGGGAGCGTGGGAATTGTTCTCGAAGACCTCGTGAAAACGAAGATGCGCATTTACGCGGTGGAGATTCGGAGCGGCATTCTGGAGTAGATCAGACGGAGAACTTGCAACGTCTATTTGGAATTTTGGAAAGATATTTGGCATTTCTTAGGCTAAAATCCGTCTTCGGAAATCCATTGTGACCCCACGCACCGGAGCTACGACCAAACGCTCTGTGGCGCGTATATAGAAATATTTGGTTGCGTGCTAGTTATGTTTAGATATGTACTTATGAGTAATTAAATTGTAGAGAAGTCAGTGACATAGTAAACGTTTAACATTGAAGTTACTTTATTACTCCACATTTGGTGACCCCGTCGATTCATTTCGTTTTGATTTTTGATTTTTATTAATTATATATTATGCCTACGGAAGCTAGTGGTGGCGGTGATGTCGCGAAGTTTTATAACGTTGTTATTCCAGATTTTAAAATTGGTTCACCAGGTGGAATTTCTACTTGGTTTGTTCAAGTGGAAATTCGCTTTAAAGTGGCAAATATCGTCACAGAAGGTAATAAATATGATCATTTAGTGGCTTCTCTTCCACAAGAAATTGTTGCTAGAGTATTTGATCTAATTAATTCTCCTCCTATTGAGAATCCTTATTCAACTTTAAAAAAGAGGATTTTAGATGAGTTTCAGCCAACTGATGCGGAAAGAGTAAAAAAATTACTTGGCGGTATCAATAGAGGAAATAAAAAACCTTCGGTTTATTTAAGAGAGATGAGGGAGTTGGCCAAGAAAAGTGTTGACGATTCAGTTCTTAGAGAAATATTTATAAATCAGCTACCTAGTTCTGTTGGAGATATTCTTACAGTTTTGGAGACATCGTCTATGGAAGAGTTAGCTAAGGCTGCTGATAAGTTATGTGAACGTGAATATAATTCTAATTCTAGTATATCCGAGATGTCATCTGTACCTGTTACGTCAATGTCAGAGCCTCGTTTTCCTGAAATGATGGATAAAATGATTGAAGCGTTAAATAAGTTATCTTATAATAATAATTCTCATTTTAGTCGACGTGGTAGTAGTGGTTATTATGATCGACAAAATCGAAGTCAAACTCCCAGTCGTAATCGAAGTACTAGTCGTAATCGTGGTCGAAATCCAAATTGGAAGTTGTGTTATTATCATTATAAATTTGGAGATAATGCACAAAATGTGGAGTAATAAAGTAACTTCAATGTTAAACGTTTACTATGTCACTGACTTCTCTACAATTTAATTACTCATAAGTACATATCTAAACATAACTAGCACGCAACCAAATATTTCTATATACGCGCCACACGCTCTATTCATGGTACGACAAGCCATGGAAACGAAATCAAAGTCTATTCCGCTATTTCGAAAAAGAAAGTTTTTCAATTCTCTTCCCGAGACCATCGAATTCGTCATAAGTCGTAATGGAAGTTCCCTCTCGCACCAAGGCGTATCCATTGAAAATTTTGTCGAAAAAAGATTGGGAAAAAATCAGCTTGCGTGCAAGTTCGCAACACAGTGCGACATTTACGTGACACCCCACGACAATGATGGTTCATCAGAAGACGTCGTTTCATGTTACATGCCACGTCACTATAACGATGTCTTATCATCATTCATGCCACTTGACATGCTACCACAACACGATCACATGTCATTTCTGACCATGATATGTCACCGTGACGATGAAAATTCATCTATGACGTAGTATGGTGACATGAAAAAATTATATATTTTTCGTTGCGCACGAGTATATCACGCATAACTCGCTTTTAGATGGAAAAATAGTCACCTGTCATCTCGCCTATTACTACGAGAATGTCGTGACATATCGTCATGATATGTCATTGTTCAGGTCACCATGACATGACATCATAACATGATCGTGAGATATCAGTATATCACCACTACATGATTATAATGTTACTCACGACCATGATACTTGACCATTCCAATAACGTGCATCACAACACAAAAGTCATCGCATATCACATGTCCATCATTACCACAACACGCCACCATGATAATGACTTGTTATGGTATAGTTCATCACTTATGATCATGATATGTCTCTGTAATAACGACCTGTCATCTATGACATGTTGTCACAACATGAACGATTTTCGATGCTGTGTGCCATACCCAGACATGAAAATATCAAAAAAATTGATAATTCGATGTGAAGAACTTTTGGGGATTCCTACTGTATCTATCCGCATGACTACTGAGTCAGCTTTCGAATGATGTAAAAAAAAACCTCTGCTTCGAAATGTTGTAAATCTCCATTTCTGATTCTACGTAATTACATTCTCGCAAGGTGTTAACGCGCGTACGTGCGAAAAACAAAAAAGAAATCCTCGAAGAAATAAAAAAAAAAAGCCATTACGTATTAGGAAAAAATAACACGTCGACGGCGGCGGCGCACGTTATTAAAAGCTCATTCGGATTTAGTTATTAACGAAGAAACATTAATTAGCGATAATAAAAGAAAGCTATGGCAAAGCGGACGCGAAAAGGACGCCGAGCGAGAGAGACGCCATATAGTTGGTTTGTATGTACACAGCACCAAAGTATAAAGAGAAGAAGAAGAAGAAAGGGTAGATGAGCGAGGGTGGAAGAAAAAAAAAGGAGGCCGCCACGTTATACTTTGTAAAACAAATAAGACATTTCCTCAAAAAAAGAGTAAAAATATGGGGTGTGTTGGGCGTTTATGGCGGACTACGTCGGGGTGTAAAGCGTAAGGTGGTGGTGCGAGGAGGATGAGCGGGGACGGGGGCGTTGGTAATCTTTCCACGTTATTAAGCTCCCTCTCGCTCGTTGGTGCGCGCTGTAGAAGGATGAAGGGTCCGCGATGTTTTTCGTTATTCAAAATGGGAAGCCGTGTAAGCAAAGTTTGCCGAACGCGTTAAGTTTACCAAATATTTAAGCGCTGCGTCGTTTGTAAATGGCTGCGGGCTTTTATCGCGATATTAGACTGATTTAAGAGATTAGCGTTTCTTCGCGCGCGCCTGCAGAAATCGCGCTAGCCGGAGTCGTCGGTTGTTTTTACTCCGCGCTGCTTGGATGAAATCCAAACAAATTTCTAATTAAAATAAACCCTTATGGTGGCTCTCGCTCGTTTCGGCGTCGTTTGGCAAAAAAGAAAATTCCCCTTTTAGCCGAGTTTTAAATAATTTCGAAGACGTGTTAAGCGTGTCGAGTGAGGTACGCGCTGATTTATGGCTGCGAAACGGCCTTCTCGCCGACTAAATAAAAATGTTGAACGGATTTTTTTCCACTAATTCAGCAACATTGGCCGACTTTAGGGGTGTGTTAGTTAGAATGTCGACGTAAATACGCGAATTTTATATTCCAGTTTATACGTACTCGAAATAACAACATGTTTCGGTAAAAAAAACCTGGGAAATCTTCGTCGAAATACCGGTACGTGTATAATACACGTAAATTTTGTTCTAAATCACTACAGTTTCGTGGTTTTCACGATAATTTTTTTCCCCAATTTTCAAAATGAACGGGAAATTAAGAAAAAAAAATACCAAAAAATTCTCCCCAAGTTAAATTTTAAACCTACCTTACCATGTGCCCGTAGATGGTCATAGGAGAGGTGTTTTTCCACTAGCCCCAAAATGGAGAAGAGAGGGAGGGGGTGCAAAAACGCATTTAAAAAGGTCTTTACTCGCAGGGGCTAAATTTTCGCAATATTGACATGTTCTATGGTCAAAATACGAGTTTTTATCAAGATTGTAACATAAAAAAATGACATTTACAACAACAATTTTGCTGTCATTCGCCTTCCCGTAATAACAGAAAAAGAATTTTGCGGTAGCGAGCATTGCGAAGCAATGTGAGGAGGCTAGGGGGCGAAGCCTCCAACCAGCGAAGCTAGTTAATCATAATTTCAGAATTTTTCCTTGCACAGTAGGTCAGAAAATAACGACTTTTGAATTCGGTGAATATTTTTTAGGATTCTGATTTGTTCGAAATGGAAGTTTTTGCGGAATTGAATTAAAAAAGTGGGCGAGGACGAGATACCGACGGTGCGCGGATTGCAGAAAGAGTCGTGTCAAAGGTGAAGTAATACCCCCACTGCCCCGTTTCCGGATTGGTACGTGTGTCAAACCGGTACCACGGCACCTTGCCGCGGGAGGGTTCAAAAACCCGTCCGACTTGGGGAAGTTCACGGCGGAGCAGGTATCCACGCGCGTCCTTTCATACGTCCCGCCTGTTGATTGGTTGTTGCACCTTTTTTTTTTTTGTAGTATTTCCTGTCCCATTGGCGAGTAGAGGCACGTGCCGAACCGGTGCGCGGACGTCGTGGAGCCATTTTCGTTCGAAGAGTAATTTCAGTTTGTAACGTTGCAAAGCGTCGAATTTTCCGTTAAATTGGCGAGGTTTTTGCACACAATCTCGTACCAGCTACCAGCAACGTATGCGAACCGCCAAGTTTAAAGAAATATCTTTTAGACGATGTGTAACGACGACGTCGACGTCGACGACGGCGGTGGCGGCGGCGACGAGAGAAGCCGTCCGGACGAACCAGCAGTGTAAAAGGTATTTGGTAAAATGCGAAAAGTAATTTTAGGATTCCAGCTGATACTCGGAGCGTGAATTTCATTAAAGTTGTGTGTTGAAATGGTCATTCATCATGTGTACACGTATACTCGTATATCGCCTTTTTCGCTTTCTCTGTTGTATTTTCCATGGTCTTTTGGCCTGGTTGGCTGCTCGTCGCGCATTATAAACCCTTTAGCAAACATTCTTCAATTCGGTCGGTATTCTTTATTGAACGTTCAGCGAACGTATGTAAAGCGACGTTGGCTTTTTTTCCTCGTTTTATGGAAAACGCGGAAAGACGTTGGGGTGGAAATGAAATCCTTCGTCGGCGGAGAAGGAAAAAACACGCGCTCATCTTCGAGCAAATTAAACGCCGGAAATTTAGCAGAAAGGTTCGTTGAGAGGTTTTTTCTACAACGTGATTTGCGGGTGATTTTTTTTTTATTCGCGCGATAGCGTCGATATTAATAATGAAGCCCGCATACCGCGCACGAAAAAATGATGAAAACGAAGTAAATTAACTGTTGCTACGGTTTTATCGTCATATCAAGTTGAAAAAAATTTTAGCGACGAGTAGTGAAAAATTGTCTCCATAGAAATGCGTAAATTTTTCTGTTAAGGGGCGATGTGGTCATTAGGGCAATTGCAAAAATTCCATTTGGAGCAATTCCCTCTCCTCAAATTTGAAAAAATTTCTAGAAATCGACCCAACCTACTTCTCGATAACTTGAATAAATTTTTGTTACTGATATTTTTAAAAACTATTGATTTTTCGATTAGATAATTTGTTTTCTCAAGTTAATGCGCGTCATTTCTGCGCTAAAAACATTATTTTCGATTATCTAACCTTTTTGGTGTTCGACCTACCTTTCCCCCTTCGCCATGATTTGGTCAGATAATTGGGAATTTTCAGTAGCGCTCTAAGATGAATTTAAAATGTTTAGCCATCGAAAAAAAAATCTTCAATTCAACTCGAGATTTGCAGCGTAATTTGCAAAAATCCAATTATGTTCTGTAGAGTTTCGTAAGGTTGTCGATTGCTCCAACTTGACGGATTTAATGGTAACAACTAAAAGTAAGAACAGCTTTGTTTGAAAAATTTGCTGGTAATTCTGAAAACCTATTCATACGAACGATCGACAACCTACGCACACTTGGAAACGAGCATCGGCGTGGAAAAAATCACTCCGAGATATTTTTAGCAGCACTTCGGTTTAGTCGAAGCTGACAGTTAATTTCATTATGCAAATTTCTCTACTCGCTTCGAACTTAATTAAAATCCGAAGCAAAGGCTGAGAAAGATGTTCGTTTCCATTTTCCTTATTGTAATATGCGAACTCATCGAGGCGTATCGAAGGCGACGCGGCGACGCACCGCGACCAAAATAATCTCGATCAAAAAAAACGATACGTAAAAAAACACTCGGGTCGTTGATTAAATACGTGAACGTACATAGGAGTAGGGCGAAAGCACGTAGGCGAAATGATTTCTGACACCGTTGATGGAAAAATAATAAAACGTCGTTATTCTCTATTGCCGTTTAAATTTAGCTGGCAAATTCGCCACGCGAACGACCACTAAACCGCGCGTATGTAAATACATTAAAAAAACGTCAAGTACGCCGGCGAGAGCAAGACTTGAATTTACTTTGGCGTCGTTTGTAAACGCCGCCGCCGACGACGAGATGAAAAAACCTAAACGAAAGAGCAAAGATGAGAAATTACGACTTTTTTTTAATTTGGCTCGAACAAGTTTTTAATTTTTTTCCCCCGACGAGCGAACAGGAAAAAAACACGTTTACGTATTTAATTTAGAAGAAGACACGCCGTCGGTGGAAAATTGCGAAAGACGGGCGCAAAAAAAATATGTAACCTTAATTACGAAACGACGACGAGCAAGTGGAAAAAAAAACCACGTAAACCCGAAGGGGGCTGGCGCTTGGCCATCGTAGTATTTACAACGTTGCTAAGTTTCGGGCTGACTTCAAGGAATGCTACACCTAAGTTAATGGATTAGAAAAAGGGTACATCGTATACGAGTGTACGCCGGCCAACAAGATGAAATGGAAAAGCTCGACGCTAACAACGCGAAAGCTCCGACGTGCACGCCGAGCAAGCCAGCGGGAGGAGGGCGAGAGAAAAGGTTCAACTTGGAAATCCCATATCTCGGTTGCGGTATATCTCGTCTACACACGCTCACCGACACACCCGATCAAAAGCAAACGACGCTTGTACGCGAAAAGTGACCGGGCACCGCGGCGTAAGGAGAGCGAAAAGAGGGAGCTCGCCTTTAGGAGCTTTTCTAAGCTGTTGGCCTCGCAAACGACTTTGAGCTGTATTGATCTTCTTAGGAAAACGTAAACGTACCACCGAAAGCGAACGGCCGCACAAGCGAAGCAGCCTTTCTCTTTGTGCCGCCCGCCCCGCCGCCCCCTCACACCATTCCAGCGGTTCGCGCAAAATTACTTTTCCATGAAAACGTACCCGCGAGCGTGTAAGTGATTCTCAAAACTTCTTACGCCAACGTGTGTAGCGTCTTTTCCTTTTCTATTCTTTCTTTTTTTTTTTCAATTTCTCACACGTCGCCATTTTTCCTCGCTTTCTCCCCAGAGTGTGCTAGAAAAAACCCAAACCGAAAGAAAGTTGAAACGAGAGTTGTAAATTCGAAGCGGTATTTCCCTTTTTTACGCGGGTTTTTCTGTTATGTTTTTTTCGCGAACGTTTACATTCCTGTAGAATTTCCGCTCAATGTACGCGTAAATTTCGCGCAATATCCCCTCCCCTGCTTTTTCCCATTTCACGATTTTCCAAACGAAATTCGTTCAATTTACCGTTGGCAACCACTGTTCAGCGCTCACGATAAACATCGCGGCAATAGAGCGCGAAACAGACGCGTAGAAATAGAACGCCCGCGCCCGCGCCCGAACCCACCACCATCGTACGAAGGAAACGCACCCGAAAAACCGACGACCACGTACGAACGAAACGAGGGCGCACCGACGCGAAGGCATTAACAAGAAAGAAAAATAGCTTAACGGCTTCCTTTGTAATGGCCCCATTCTTATAAAGGTCTTCGGCGTAGCGTACGCCGCTCGCGTCGCCGCTCCCGCCTAAAAAGGGTAGTTCGTTAGCGAAAAACTGGCAAGATTAACGTTTTTCAGACGGCCAAACGCCGCAGTGGCGGTGGCGTACGCCTGAGACGCGCGAAGGGTAGCTTCCCTTATTCTAATTTATAGAACGAAAATGAGAAAAAAAAGAAACCAACTCTCTCTCACTCTCTCACTCCGTTCGAAACCCCTTTTTTCGTAAAGAAAAAGAAATTCTTCTTTTTTTCTTGGCCGCCCGTTCACATTCGCCCCCTCGTTTTTCATCGCGAGCCGAGTAATTTAACCGAAAGGGGTTGGCATTTCACGTTCCACGTCCTATTCGAATCGTTTAGTTATACAAATAAAAAGGACGCGACGCGCGTATAGGGAGAAACATCTTAACGTATTTCATCCATTATAGCCGCTCCACTCGTAGCTTTTCTTTTTCACGTTTGTTTTTTGTTTTTGTTTTCGCATCGTCTCTCGTTCGACCTTTTTTTTTCAAAGCTTTTCCCCGAGCTCGACGACTCCCTGCTTCTTAGTTAAATTAGAATTTTAATAAGATAAAACGGCCCGGTGCGAGCGGCGTGAATATGACGGCGGCGGCGGCGGCGGTGGCGGTGGCGGTGATTAATGAGCGCGATACGGGAGCCGAGGTCAAAGTGTGCGAAATACCGTTGAAATTTACGTCCTCGAGATGACGCGTAATCGGCCAAGAGTAGGGGACTGGTCCGGAGACGCTTCCACGTCGTCCTTTTGCAATTTTCGAGCATCGTCTGCTCTTGATGGAGTGTTTACACGGGTGTATTTGCTCCTTTGAACGAGCTACGGCCAGCATTCCCTCCACCAAACGGAATCCACATACGAGCCGCAGTTATTTTCGGCTTTTTTCGGGGGGTTGTGAATTTTCTTCGGAGGTATTCTCACATTCGCGCATTTCGAGCTTCGCGTATAAGGCCGATCACCTATCGAATCGTGAATGGTTGCCATCAATTACGAACGTTCCTCACACCATAGCTTCTCCGTCCTCGTATCTGCTCACCTAAGCTCGCACGGCCGCCATTACGCGTCCGACACAGCACGATAAACTTTTCTCGTTAAAAAGCCGGCGTATACCGCATACCTCGCCTCGCGCCAAGCACATTCGAGCGTACCGGCCAAGAGACGAGTACGTGAAATCGGTGCGCGAACTTAATTAAATACGGTATTCTCAAGGCAAGCGCCGCGAAACCATTATATCAGAGCCGGACCAAGTTCGGCCGTCGGTGAAACGCTGCGCTAAATAAGCAGGCGGCCGCGCACGCTGCGACCGCGACTAACCTTTCAATTTAGATTGCCATTTTGGAAAACGAAACGTAGCCAGAAAGAGAAACGAAAGAGAGAGAGAGAGAATATCTACCCAGAGGTACGAAGGCGGCGAAGCGTCCAGGAGCGGTTACCAAGACCATTTCATTTACATCTTGCAAAGCGTATTAGGGCACCATCCTTCGTGAAACTGCCAACTTATATTAATACGAGGAACCGTTTTACGTTAAATACCTTAATTAACGTAACGTACATTACGGCCTTTCTCGTCCTACATTCGTCGCGTTTCCTCGTACCATACCTGTCCCTTTTTTCCGCGCCGCTTCTTCGCCTTCGCCGTCGCCGCCACGGCCAACACCACCGCTGGATATGAGGCGAAATTGCACCCATTTCATGGCTTTTCATATACTTCCTCCGCTGTGGCGTTTATTTCGCTTGAAAACTTTGCCAAAAACGTCCGGTATGTGTACGAGTACGAGTAACCTTTCAGCGTAACCGTACCTTCCAACTGTGCAGGGTACACAAGGTACGTAAGTTAATACGCTCGTATTTCGTACAGAAAAACGAACCCGTTCGCATATTCGCGCTGATCTCTCACACCGAAGACGCACATCCTCTTCGTGAGAATCCAAAACGTAATGTATGCCCCATGCCCGTTTCTCAGCCAAATTGAAAATGCCTTTGGCCGAGGTACTTTTCATCGTAGACTTCGATTTTTTGGTCCCCAAGGAGAGAAGCTGGAGCAATCACAAATTTTAAAGATGAAAAAAAGTTGAATTAGGTATTGAAATATACGTTTTTCAGCGCGCTAAAACCAAATCTGTCAATATTTTTTAAATACGCTCCAATGAGTGGGAGGGGAGGGGAAATTTAAAATTCCAAAAACTGAGGGGAAATACGAAAAAATTAAGCAGACAACTAAAAAACGTATTTTGTTACAATGTGTATTTCATGGTGAAATAAAACCAAATCTAGCAGTATTTTTCAGATTTGACCCAACGGTGGTGGGGTGGAGATTCAAACCCTCCTAAATAATGAGAAAAAATCAAGTGTGACACCTTTAAATATGTTTTTCGGTGCGCTAAAACCGAATCTGACAATATTTTTCAGATATATCCCCAAGGAGGGAGAGGTAAGGTGTTCAAAATGCGAGGAAAAATTCAAGTAAGTCTCAAAATGTAAGTTTTTTGGTACGCTGAAACCTAATTTGATAATATTTTTCAAATATGTCTTCACAGAGGAAAAGATACCACCCGAACTCTGAGTTATTGCGTAAAAAATTGTAAATCTTTGATTTTTCAGGTGTTTTGAGGCATTTTTGCACATTCATTACTTGCTAACTCATCTACGCTACGACAGGTTATCTCGGAAATACGAGTAGGAACATCTTAACATAAACATATTAGAGAGTCTTCAGGGTCTAAAGTTGTTAGGCTACATCTGGCTACAAAAAAATACCTCAACTTTACACCCAAATTACATTTCATATTTCGATGAAAATTTGATTAAGTTATTCACAAATGAAACTGACGCGATTACTTTTCTGCAGTTTAGAAAAAAGTTGCCACTTTGCGCCGCTATAAAACCACGAATAAAATTTGAAAAAAATAAACAAATATGGTTTTGAGGTCTCTAAACTGTCTAGTTTCGAAGTGCCATATCAAACATTTTTTTTGAGAACTTCCTTTTTGGCCTAATGCGCAACTAAATCGCGATTCTGGGCCACTGTGCGTCGGTTCGTTATGAAAAATACGCGTCATACCGGAGACACCTTACAGGACATCAAACGCGTATTACATAGATAATCGAGCAGGTCAGCTCGTCGCGGACTCAATTAATTCGAAACTATATCGTGATTTTTGCCACGCCATATAACAAGACTACATAAAATGTGACGTAACCAAGGATACATATACACATAATATACGTAGATGGCCAGGCGCCACACGCGTCCAGACATTTAAACGTTGTACCCTTTTTTTTTTTCTTGCTATATCCTGTGTATATATATACACAACGCACCAGCCACCCTCTTAATCTATCCTTTTTCCATATAATGAAGTTATTTGACGTTCATTTGCGAATAATAGGAAATTTTTTCCTTTTCCTTGTCCGGCTCGCGTACGTTACGTAATCGTTATCCTTTTCTTGTTCACGTATTTATGAAAATTTTCCCATAATAAGAAATGCCCGTGTATCAGACGTGGTACACGAGCACACGCCAACACCGATCGCATTTTTACTTGGTCGTCGTAATTACTTCGTATAAAGCAATAACGATGACGTCCATTTTCGCTCCTCTCACACTCGCTTTCGCTTCTACGAGTATTCGCCTTTTATCGCAGAATTACTTCTCCGTATATATCGACCCCATTAATTTTTTCGCGCGTAATTCGTCAGCGTTTTTTTCTCCTAGTCTTCGCTACCGTTACACAACTCGACAAAATGGACCATTTACGTTGAAATATGCAATACGACTACGCTGTCACGTTCAAACGCGGCCACGTGCCTTTTCACTTATTAGAACACATTTTTTTTTTAAGGAAAAAAAAAACTTATACTGATAAGTCTCTCATTAACTGAGACCTCTAAAATATTTCCAAGTATTTCGAGATGCTTTTATTAAGGTTCACTAATCACGTTAATAATATCTCCTATATCAAATCACCTATCGACCATCTTTCCTCCATATCTTCTCTAGAAAATTAACCACCGATCAACAACTACCGCAATATGCTCAAAATTGCATTTCACGAATGGATTCGATTTCATTCATACGAGTAAAAACAGTAATCGCACGAATTGGAAAATCAACACCGCGACACCGAAGAAAAGTTGATGTAAAAATCAAAGATGGATGTAGTGAATTTTTTTTAAATTCAAAAATTTTTTTTTCCATTCTAGTATCCAAATTTTGTTTTTTTTTTTTTGAAATTTCGCTTTTGGAACGAAAATTGTTGTTGGTATATAACCTCTTCTCCTCTCACCGTGATTCCCGCCCATAAATAATCTACGCGCCCATTGACCACTTATTAAAATACGATACTTCACTAGCTATTTCTTTTCTTCATCAATCGAACCAAGATTTCAAAATGAAGCATAATTATCACGCATAAGAAGAATTTCAAAAATGAACCGAAATAATAAAGGAAATAGGCGGGAGATTAGTATATGTGAGGGCGCATACGAAAAGGGACCACTTGGCCAAAATTTCGATTTTTTTTTTTGATGAAATTTATGTAAAAAACCTTCAAAAATCGAATGGAAGTGACCACTGATCTCAATTTTCAATATTTCGAGAGAATTTCGATGTTTTAAGTAAAGAATTTGACAACTTTAAACCCTCTCCTGTAAAATTATGATTTTGGCCAAGTGGTCCCTTTTCGTATGCGCCCTCACATATAGTTCTTTTTTTAATACCTGTTAGAAAAATATACCGACTAAATAAGACAATTATTTGCAGCTTCTTATCTTTCAAGGGAGAAAATTATTTGATACTACAAACAAATAAATACAACAGTCCAGTGTCGAAACCTATTAATAAAAATTATTTAAAACGCGTTATAATTTTTTTTTAGTCAAATCGTCCAAATGGTTAAATCAAAATAAGAAGAAAAATAAATAAATAAAATTCTTGAACCTAAAAAAACTAGCGGCCTAAAACTGAATCCACGCAACGGGCCTAGAATAACGTAAATTTCGCGCTTCAAAAATCGTTCGCCGCAACTTTTATTCAAAAAAATCGTAATAAAGAATAGAATTCTTCGACCTAAGAATTTTTTTTCAATTTTTGGAAAAGCGATTATACTTTTCAAAATTTTTAAACCGTATTTGGTTAGTTTTCTATTGAATAAGGTCTATGTATTTTAACACATCTTCTCTCTTTTTATGAAATTTACAATCAAAACTCGTACAAAATTTTTCTGAATGAGGGGAAAATTCTTATTCCATAAATCAAAGGCGCGACCGTCCAGTTATGAGCGTTACTTGAAATATAGAAATGCAATGTTTCATTCGTCACTGATTTCATTGCTCAATTATTTTGAAAGCAAAACAAACCGTTATAATTACGAGAATGTATTAATCTATTGTATTAATCCAATACGCATCAATTGGCCTATCGAATTGAGAAACAAATTCATAAAAAAGTAGAAATAAATTTAAAATAAAATAAAAAAAAAACTTTATTTGCCCGTTTAGCCTAATTTCAAAACTATTTACAAAAAAAGGCTTGAAAATACTAATTCAATTCAAACTTTAAACGGCCCTCAACGTCCACGGCCTTTGAACACTGAAAAATGTGATAAATTTTCAAATATTTTTTTCTTTTTCAATTCACGCCGCGCATAGCAATTGAGGCTTGTAGCTGTTTTTTGTTGGGGGGAGGAAGGTGGTGATTAGATGAGGGATTTCAAGCCGGTTGCAAAAAGGAATGGTAAAAGATTTTGAATTTTAATAATTCCTATCGAAGTACAGACAAGTTAATACTTCCCTCTCGCTCTCTTTCGTATTAGTCGATTTTTCAAGTTGTTACTTGTTTTTGAGTTGGAAACTCAGTTTCTGCTTTTGCTTGGACTCGGTTTTATAATAAAAAAAAAGGAAAAGCGACCCCGAGCAGAAACTTTCGACTGTTTTTTTTTTGGAAAAAAAAATGTAAAACGTTTCAAATCTTCTATTGATTTGGTCAAAATTCCAAAATTCATCGACAATAGGATAATGAAGCATTATCCGACTTTTCTAGTGCGATTTATCGGAAGAAATCGAATGCATTTTTTTGCTCGGATAATCGAGGTTCTACTGCACTTCGTTATTTTCGTAGTAGAAAATTCACTCAAACCTATAAACATCTATCAACGGCCATAGTCCCACGTTACCTAACTTCACGCGATGGAGAACTTACAAATTTATCGAATACAATCGTTTTCCACAAAAATCAAACCAAATTACAAATATACCTCGTGTACATCGAGCTAAATGCGGACGCAAATGTGCACGTGAAAAAACCCCCGTTGCCGATGCTTCTACGAAATTAGCATAAAAATAAAACGCCAATAAGCCTGAACGCCTCTCCTCGCTGCGATAATTTCGACATATACGAATACAAAAATACATGGCCATTTTATAACGCGACGACAAAAAATACTCGGCTTCAGGCGTTCGCATAACTACGCAGCACCCTATACTCCGCTCCGTAGTTCCGTACACACAGGCTCCATTGTTCGCGATAATTCGCGTACAGCGACAAATTTTCCATACCTATCAGGCATTTCCTCAATTACGAGTAAGCTGAAAAAAAAAACCGGCACTAGTACATTTTTATGATGATGAAAAAAAAAAGGAGGGAAAAGCACCGAGCAAATGCAAGAACCGTCCAGCCACCCTATTCGAGTACAATCGCAGAATGCACTTTTTTCCACATTACCCGGCCCCCGCTCCTAACGCACCTCCTGCCTCAGAGGCTCGCAGCGAGGAAACAAGACGCGTCAGGCATTCGAAATTTTCGCATCTCGCCGGTGGGAGGACCTCCGATAACAATGAAATTTCGATTTTTGCATTTGACAAAGAGACTCCGCGTGAATCCACATCCGTACCACGCACCGAGTTCTTTAAAGTGACTCTCTTCACCTAGTAGTATTTTTTTCACGTGCGCGGTAGTCACACTCACACACGCACACGTGATACGCGCCAAAAAGAGGGAGTGGATATGAAAGACTGCCAGGCAAAAATATCGAACTAGGAAACGAGCGCGCGCATTCGACCCTTAAACAAAAGCCGAAGGGACGGAAAAAAATCAGGCGGCGGCCATCTTTGAATTATTTTCCGCCACAGGGTGTTCATCGGGTGAAAAAAATTTTCTCGCATTGGACGCCGCGAAATTACCTTTCGTCGAATACATTTCGCCTACATAAAAATGTACGAATAAAAATACGAAAAAAAAGCGAAAAAAAACTCGCTCCAGCGTATTTTTTACCGTACAACGGCGCACGTGGTTTTTTTCTATTTTAACCATACGAAAGGCGGAGCGAAAAAAATACTAATTCCATTTTTCCCAATCGTAGGAAGCAAATGTCGCCTTTTTTTTTCTTTTTCGCTAATTCATATATATTTTTCTCGAATTCATCGTACGAGCATGTGCTCGCCACTCTTGATCGAAACGCAAACCAACGAGAAAATTTTCATCATTCGTGCACGCCTTTTCACCGCCAATCATCGAGTAATTTTCTAGTTTGTAATTAAAGACTAATTGAAGGTAGATTTTGGCCGAAATGGATTTAATCTGGAGCGACTACGGCGTCCACAACGTCCGCTAAAGGCGGCCTGCGCCAAAAGTATCTCCGAAAATTTAAATACAATTGCTCGTCCGCGCCTCTCTCCGAGTGTTCGCCTTAAATTGTCTAATCATTTCGATGGAAATCGTTTTATTTATATTCGATTCGTCGATGCGTGAAATATGCCCATTGCCCATGTTCATACATCTATAACTTCAATTTCCTCGTTTAAGCTCTTTTCCTCCTTTTTACCTACTCGACCGCACTTTGGAAACGAGTACGGTACGTTACGTACTCGTACATTGGTGGTACTCGATAATACCTACGATTTGTTTAGACGGCGTAATCGTGTGTCGAAATTAATCATTTTCAAATGAATATTACGTATGTTTCCGCTAGCAACGTCCTAATGAGTAATGAAAACGCGAGATAATTTTGCAGAACAGTAGTCCAATACGAGTGAAATTCAAAGCAAAAAGAGCTTAAGATAATTCACTTGAAAGTTGTATTTACGGATCAGAAAGCAAAATGCCGAAGCTGAAATTTCGACGAAAAATAGTTTTTGAAGAAGCATTACTGTTTTAAAATTATTAAAACGAAATGAGAAAACAAAATAATAGAATTAAGAATAAAAAAGTTCGAAGCCTCGAAAGCGCACAGTTGACGAGCAAGATGAACGACTAATTTTACGGTAAGTGTCAATACTTCACTACAAATAAATAATTTGACACAAAAAGTTACACAAGAGCAAAAATTTAGAAAAAAACAAAAAATATTTCTTAAAAAACGAAATCAGGATTTAATTACGTGAACTCGAATTCAACAAACGGTTCTCGAAAAAGTTGTCCTAAAATGACTGAATTTTTCAAAACATCAGAAAAAATTAAATACTAAAATTTCGATAAATCGTTTTCTATTTCAACGCTTAAAATTTCAAAAAGATTTTCATTCCTCACCTCAGATGACCCTAAGAAAATATTATCTTCCACGCTTCCACAACAAACCTAAGATTTCTTTTGCAGTCCAACTCTTCAACATCTCCTCAAGCCATAGTTCTTGCACATCACGAACCAAATTAAAAACGGTACCAGACTTGATTTCGTTCACGTGAAAAAATTTGGATGTTTTTAAAAAATCGAAGCAACGAGCAAAAAGAGTGAAATTCTTTCGAAAATCTCGAAAAAAAATTACTTGCAACATGCAAAAGGTTGCATCGAAAATCTATCCTCAAATCAAAATAAACGACACTCGCCAAAGGATCAGAAAAGCGTGTACTAAGGATAAAACCCCCAACTCGAAAATACTCACTTCACCAAATTCACGTTCGTTTCCTTTAATAAATACGACTCATTTGGCAGCATCACGACCTTACCAGGTCAATAAAATACAAATTGATCTTTTTTTCCATTTTCGAAATTATATCCGAAATTTCAGACATTTTCTAGATAAAAGCATCGCTCAATTTGAGTTAAAAAATTCTCAACAAATCACACGAATACGCAAAACCACATAACACCGTTGTATCGAACTATACATCAAACTATCGTTCTTTGGCTTTTCACAGCCTCAAAGGCTCGCGAAGACACGTAATAAAATCCCGTAAAACTAGTTTGTTATTCGCGAGAAGTACGGTACCTGTGCACCGGAGAATATAACGAGCACCGCGAGATCTTCACGTTGCTTTTAACCCTTCTAGTAAAATATACTTCAACAAGGTAAGTAATTCTTTTATGCGTTTGTAATTCAGCCAAAAGGTGACAGAAATGGTAAAACGGTATCCGGGGTGTTGTTCAAATAACATTACCAGAGTATTTCGTCGTGCTTGTACCAGTTTCCTATTTAATAATGCACCCAAATTGGTCAATTCACATCTTGCGTAAACTCGTTGGCAAATTAAATACCGCTTTGAGACTATGATGCAAAAAGCGCGTAAAAACCCTTCCTTACGCCAGATCAAGTCAGAAGATATATATAGATGACTCGAGTAAATTTCACATATACTCGTAGGTAATTACAACCAAATTCATGTACCAATCTACCAAAAAATACCAATAGCTCGAATTATTCATCAACAGTTCATCTCAGGTTCCTGCTCTTTCACAAAATTATGCATTTTCATAGGTGTCACACAACTGCATCAAGCCATTCACATCAATCAGCGTATTTCATTTGAATTCTATTTCATAATCAACATCTAAAAAGTTGAAAATTCGACTAGTCATTCAAAAATTACCTTCTTAGTACTTCCGTACGAAACAAACAACAAACGGCATCTGTCGGCGCTCCGTTGAACTGATACCGCCCTTAATTACGATTCAAACCCTTATAACAGCGTATCAACCCTCTCGTAACATTTCCATTCCGAATGAAACGAGAAACTTACGAATAAATGCGCCATGTGAAAAAAAGTCATGAACTGTCGTGTTTTTTACCATTTTATTATTCAAATCAACCAAGCCATGTTTTTCAAATAAATATTTAATTTGAGTTGGTAATTTTTTTTTACAAATTTGAATTGATCAACCCATTTTATTGACAAATTTGATACGTTTTTTGAATCCAAATGATTTCATTTTTTTTTTCAATAAATTATGTTTGTTCGATATTTCAAAGGATCTAAAATTTGGATTAAGGACCTTCGTGGTAAATTTTCGAGTTTAAAAAAAAGGCATCATTCTATTTGAAAAATGATGCAACGTAATTACCCTCGCGGTTAGGGTAATAACGTTAATCGGTACCTTTTTGAAAATGGTCCACTCCTAGCCCCCATGAGCCTTCCCCCCGCTGCTCGCTTTACCATACCGTAGTAAATTCACCGAAAACGGTGATTTCATAAATGACGGATTATCGGAAAACATGAATAAAATTTTGAATGGTCCATAAACAAAAAGAAACGGTTGTTGAAGATATGTCTAAAATTGATCCATACTCGCGGACGATCTTACGAACGATGTACTACTGAGCAGAAGACATCATCGATTCCATTTATGAATTTTCAAAAACTCGCATACGCATAGGCAACTTATTCGACATCTCGTAAACACTCAAACATTCTCTAAGATGATTTCACGTTAATCTTACGTTTACAAAACAACGACCAAGGTCGACGAGGGTATAAGTAAATACACACGGTATTGTTCTAATTACAGAATATCGAGAACGTTATAAGCATAGGCGCAAACGTGTAAACATGGCAACCCTAATATGCCATCAATACCGAGTGTAATGCTACATCAACGAAATTAACTCGACAATAAACCTCGATGCGTTAATTGCTTATTAACGAGAAGTCACCGAAATAGCTCAGGGGTTAGTTATTTGCCATTGATAGACTCGACCAATTGAATAATAAACCGACCGTACCAATATACCGTCAACTGGAGACAATAAAAAAATATAATCTTTTAACAGATTTTGAAAAAATATTAATACGACCATCTCTCGGGGAAATTTTTATTTCGCAATATAATCAAGTAAACTGCAACAGTGAACTCTCAAAACGGGAAAAGTAATACGGAGAATAGACAGCCTACATTCTGGCAAAATAGGCAACTTATCCTACACCGCCGAGAAACTCTACGCGTCGTCACCCCTCCACAAGCAAAAAAAAGACCCGCAGGAAAATAAATTACTTTTTTCTCAATTTCATAGTAAAAATAGCATAAATGGCTTATAGAATGTTGAATGGGACATCTTTTTTCTTAAATAACAAACAAAATTCATTCTTATCAATCCACTTTTCAAGTTGAAAAATATTCATGCAAAGGATATAAATACTCGAATTGAGCCACAGTGAGATTGGTTGATCTTGGTTTAATAAATTGTTAGACAGCTGCGGCATCATAATTTGCTAAATTCATAAAGTAAATCTTACCGCTTTTTGTAAAACTTTGATTTCGAAGGCACATCATCGGTATTGATCGTTCTCTCAAAATTGAAACCTACAACAAAAAAATAACAGAATAATGTATTTGAACCAGTTAAAATTGATTTTAGTAAACAAAGTTGAAATTTCATCTGGGTTACTCTTATTAAAAATACAGAGAACTACTAAAAAAAACGGCAGCTCATCGAGTGGTCAAGCATAGTGCATACATACTGATCAAAAATTGTTTTTTCTTCTATTTTTCTCAATTTAGTTAAAGTTGAATGAGGAAAACCCATACTAATGGCATAGTTGAAGGTATTTTTTGAAAGGGATGGTCACGAAGAAACAATGATGGATTTAAATAAAAAAGATCACTTTTTTAATTAGAACACCGATGTATTCAGAGGAAACTCTTCAAAACTGCGGAAGAGTACAATCGAGGGACGATGCACTTTGAGTAAATGATAGTCGAAAGGTCCTTAACTCAATGAAGAGCTAAATCCGCAGAGCCAAAAGAAACTAAGCGCTTGAAAAGAGCTATAAATTGTCCGAAAGGGCCAATTTGGTGAAACTCACCGAGTATCTAGTGAACATCATCGAGGAAATGAGGAAGGCAGTTTTGAAACAACAGAAGAATTACAGATTGTTTCAAACGTAAGAATTCAACGGATGATTTGTAAATATTCGAACTTTTTTTCATGTATTCTATTATAATTGGCTATATTATTTTACTCTCGCCAATTACAGACGTGGGGGTGAGATTGCGCAAATGACCGTACAGCGGTATCTGAAAAAAAGTGAGAGAGCGAAAATTGAAGCTTCGACAAAACTGGATCGTGTCCTCACTAAAAAATACTAAGTGATATTCGTTAGAGGTGAAATATTTGCTCCTTATGAACATCTTTGTGATTGGAAGACGCGTGTTACATTTTCATTGTTCATGCATCCTTCACATTATTTGAATAAGAAAAAGTGAAAGGTCCCGGTAGCATTGCTTTGTTAGCAAGAGCATAGCCTCAGTGATGGAGGTACTGCGGAGGTACCGAAAACTCACGGGCTCCACGAGGAATCGACACTTTTTCGCCCCCTGGAAATTGAAATTTGGCCACTTGAAAAGGCGGATCTATCCGAGGATGCGAAAAGGCTATTGGAGTTAAGGTTGCTGACGGGTAAATACTTTAAATTGCCAGCTCTGTTTATGGATATAGAAGCTACCAGAAAGTCAACTGACCGACGATGATGAGTTGAAAGTGGTCTGCTCAAAATCAGAAATTCCCCACTCTGTTCTTTTTCTCAAACCAGTTCTGCCTTTTCCTCTTTTTCCCATGAAAGTCTGGTTTACGTGAATCCTTTTTTTTTATACTTCCCGAAAAATCATCCACTTATTTTCCTCGAGTTCTGGCAGATTTTATTCCGAGCGGATTGCTCATAGTGTGGTACTTTGAAACAATGCGATACGAAAGTATAAAACAAGAAAAATCGCAGAGAGGGGATAAGTAATAGTTAATCTACGAGTATCTGTTTCCTGTTTAATAAAATAATTTCCGCGCTGTGAAGTATTTTTTTTTGTATTTTAAACCCTGCGTTTGCACGCTATCACAGCACCTCAAAATCAAAAAGAGCCAAATGAAACCATAGAAATCATTACTTTTGAGGTGAACTTGGGTGTCTTCGAATATCAGAAAATTCAAGTTCACAGAACAAGTTTTGAATGATTTTTTCAACAACAATTTCTTTTTGCAAGCGTATCATTATTTTCATTATATTATTACACATAAATCTTTCAATTCCCATTGGACAAATTCACAACAGTTCACGGGTAAACCTCGTGCCATACAATTTTTAATATTATGTAATATAGACAAAAGCAATTTGAATTCTTTCACGACCTAATCATGTACGATGGCCAAAAAATGCGAAAAATTCACTCGCAGACGAGAGACAGTTGACGTATTTGACAAAAAACCAATTGGTTAATTTGCATAAAACTAGTACATTGAAAAATTCCCAACAAATTAAACCTTTGGAATAAAGTATGCGAAAAATTTGTCAAACTTTCCAACACAATGGTGGTCGTTGGCAAAAAAAAAAGAATTTTCGTAATTTTCGCAGCGTTAAAAATTAATTAAAGTAGTTTGGGAAAAATCATAGCATCGAAACTCGTTAACGATGAAAAAAAAACGACTAAAAACCGGCGGAAAATCGCGACCACAAAATCCAGCTATACAAATACCTCCGAATTAGTAAATTGGTATACTTTCGAATGTTGAAAAATTAACATACACCCGCGTGCGAATTCATAAAACAGAAGCAGGGCGCGTCGAAGCAATCCAGAATCCCAACATACTGCACGATACCATTAATATCCGTTACATGCGACCGAACACACACACACACATACATACAAACAGATTTGCACCGCGTCGAGGGATTATAATTCTGGAATTTTCGCAGAAATGGCAAAATGGCGCAAACATTCGTTCTATCTTTCTCGTACATACACATTCGATTAAGAATTACGCATTAAGGATTAATACTAGAAACTTCCATTAATGGTTATAAATATGAAAGCGTCCGACCAAGTAAAATTTAAAATTCCAAATGCGGTTCTCGTTCGTACGTGCGGCCTGGTGCGCGAGTATTGGTAGATTTGTATATTTTAAAATCCGGAGCTTTTTGCGCTTTCGCCGCGTCTCTCCCTCTTGCCGCGGTACACTTTTCCACAGACGAAGGCGGCAACCATTCGTTGTACGCATACTTGGCCAACGATGGAGAACGCTGTGCGCTTGTGTTGGCGTATGTTACATACGTACGTGCGCGTGTACGTTTGTGTGAAAGTATGCGCCACCGTATACACGTATTATATAGATAAAACGAACGCGATATACATGTATATAGTATACGTGGCGCTATATGTATTTATAAGTAAATGGTACGTACGATGTATACGGGAAGGAGAGGAGAGTAGATATATACGGAGAGACCATGGAGAGAGAGAGAGAGAGAGAGAGAGATAGAAAGAGAGAGACGTAGACAGAGACAAAAACGATGTATGGTACAGCATTTTGCAGCAGACCGCGTATAAAGTAGCCAATAGGGTCGAGCGAAAATTTCTGCCTTCCGCACCCGGTCGACCCTTTGAGGACCGATCGTTTCTCTATATCTATGTAATTCCCTTTACGTTCAAGTAACGTATCAGAAAATAAATAGGAGGGTCCGAAAAGTCCCGTGGCGGGATTAGCAAAGGTAGACGAAGCGCGGCAGGGTTTTTGCCGGAGATGTTAGGCTTTCGTTTTGAAAGCAACCTATCTCTATACACGGTACACTCTTTCTATTCGCGCCCACACACCCACTCTCGTCGTATATTTATATATCACGTTTTAAGGGGTTGATTATACCGGCCTCGCTAACTTGAAAAGGGAGACGCGAAAATCGCCAGCACCCGAACACGACGAAGCGCCGCAACCGATGAGGAATGGGCTTTACGCCGCACACAAGCGCGACCTTTTGTACGATAATACCCGAGCGTCGGCCCAGCCTCCGTTCCGACGAATCTATTCATCTTTTTCACGTCGCGTCGTACCGTATATAGGAAATATACGCGCGTTGGAATCCGGCGGCGGCGGCTATGCCGGCGCTGCTGCCGTCGCCATCGCCACCGCATTAGTAGCAGTAGTCGTCGTAGTCGTCGCCGTCGCGTTATACCAGTATACCGAATAAAATTTATATGCATACGTACGTTACGTTACGTTGGGTTACACTATCAACGTTTCTGTGTATTGGTAAAATGGTAACTAGAAATAGAGCGAGATGCACGTACACGTACGAATACAGGTAATAGGTATATGTATATACTATACGAATATACTATACACCCAAAGAGAGGTATCCGAGCGAACGTTGTACCTTCTATTTTGCAAATTTATATACCTTTACCTACTACCACCTACTCACGCTGTTTTTGCAATATATTCGTATTCGTACGCGTACCCATGTTATTCTCCGTATAGTCTTTTTCCACGTCCTTGTTGCTTCCAACTTTAACAATTATCCATAACCCGTAACAGGCTGCCCCCTTTGAACACCCTCACCACAGCTAAACCGTACACCATGCACGTACCCAATGATTACCTTTACGCTTCGTTTCGTAGACGTACCTGTCAAAAACACCGAAAATGAGAGAAAATGCTTTTCGCCGCTTCACCCTCCACGCATCGCATCGCCTAATCGTCGTACCACGTACGTATTCCACATAAAGGAAGACGCGTTTGCTTTTATCTCGTCTATGACGACTCCTCCTCGACTTCGGCTCAGTCTACGCCTCGTTAATAAAAGCAGCGTTACACATTATCCGTACTTTTACGTGAAAATAACGAAACCATCGACAGCATCATATTTCCCTGCGGTTAGCGTAACCATCGATGCATCGCCGAGCACCGAGCACTACTATCTTCACTAGTGCTCACCAAACAATGCGATTTGTACCTACTGTAGCTAGAAAGGTTCGATAAGCCGTGAAGGGAAACATCACAGAAACAGGAGGAAAGACCTCCTTAACTGGTTATAGGCCAATGAACAGGTATAAGATAAGCAAGAAAGGGTAATAAACAATCCAAATAACGGAGATAAGAACTCCCAGACGAATACCTGCTGCCAATAACAATGGTCATAAAAAATATCCAGATGGTGTTGTCTGAACACAGAATGTGCATCAACCTACGCATTACGGTAGAAAGTTCGTCCTTTCAAAAAAAGTAGACAATTCAGAATTTTCCTACTTCGAGCCGACCTTTACCAATATTTCAACTTCTCGAAAAAGTAACCTTCCCGATCCCCGAACAAATCATTAGTTCATTTTGAACAGCAAAATTTGCGAAAAAAATCCATAAAACGTTTCAATAGCTTATGGCAGTTGAGATAAATTACCGTTATTACGGAAAGGCGAATGACAGCGAAATTGTTGCAAATGTCGTCATTTTATAATACAATCTTGACATGGCGTGATGAAGTCACAGAGAAGACGGTCATCATTTTATGTATAAAGAAGATCACATTATATTAGGTACAAATTGTTGTTGAAAAAACTACATTATATCGAAAAAAGATTATTTACTTCAATAAAAAACAAAGTAAATAATTTTTTTATCGTTTGCACAATTTTTCAAAACTCTACGAATAATTAAACCGTGTGCTCAACGTAGGAACGAAGTCGTCAGTTTCCATAACAATTATTCTATCCATACAACCTTCATGGCTGTTCCTGATATCGCCAACTCGAAGAGTCCACTTTTGCCCCACCACCGCGCATTAAAAGCTCTTCAAAACCCCAATCACCTTTCGAATTGCCAAACCAGGCAAAAATCCTAACAAAACGTCGTTACCACGTTACTCGTATTAATTACATCATCGGCTGCGTCGGTGGCAGCATCCAGCAGATAATTACGAAACCGTTTCGCACACTCCAGATTGCGTATTTTTCAGGCTCTGCACGGCGGCGATAAAAAATCGTCCAATTCGCGAGGGACAAAAAGAGGGAGACCAGCATCTCCTGACGCATCTAAAACGGTAAACGTATATAATTGGAATAAAATGATGGCGTATACGAAACGCGCGCGTGTACCTGAGAGTGGCAATTAATTACACGGGCCGGCTTTGGGGCCAGCGAAAAGCCTCCAGTATAGGGATCGTTTTGATAAAATAAAAAATGGAAAGGCCACACTCGGCCGATGTGTTAGCGGCAGCGGACGAAACGTTCCTTCCAATTTGTAACTTCGGGCAAGTCGGTTCATGCGGGTCGTTTGGGCAATAAAAGCAGAATAGAAAATTAAAACGTAAACACAACGGGTACACGAACGGGAAAAAAACCGCTCGCCGGATTAATATTACGAATTTATTTCCATTGGCATTTGCAAAGGCGATAGGCAGGAGGTATCAGCGGCTACGAGCAAATTATACCGCCGTTCCAGATTATATACACAAGCGCCAAAGCTAGTGTGTCTGTGAGCGTAGGTGGCCGCCTATGCAAACGTGAAGTAAAATACCGACGAAAAAGGGAGTTTGAAAAAAAAAAACAAAAAAACAAAAAAAACGGGAAAATGTATTCATTAAAAGCAACGATTTTTTATATGGAATTTCAACCGAGCTAGCGTGGAAGTACGGCCCGCCGTTATTTTAACCCTTTGTACAAATGGGCTTTTTATCGCGAACGACAACTCAGAACGAAATTAAATCGTCCAATAGAAAAGAAACGCCGTGCCGAGGCAATTGTTTTAAAACAGGCCGACCAACTCGTGCCCCCCTCTTCCCCTTACCGACCCCCGTCCTACGCTACAAATTAAAAGGAACAATTCGTTATATAACGCGAATAGCAAAAACGCATTTGCAAATTTAATTTTACGAGCTTACAAAAAAAAAAAAAAAAAAGCCGGCCAAACAGACGGACAATGATAGATTCAACAGCGAATATATATATTTTTCTATTTTCAACGAAAACAATTTCACGCTACGCCAGATACGCTTTGTACGAGTACATGCGAGAGAAATTTGTATAAACGTACACGTACAACGCTTTCGCGTCCGAAAATGAAAAAATCTCGTAGATGAAAAATTTACTCGCAGCTTCGAAATCGTTGATTTGAAAATAAAAAACGTTACACGATTTGTTTTCGCTATTTGTCGCGTCGAATATTTAAATCATCGTCGATTGTCTAATAGTTTACAGTTCAAATGGCAAAAAGGGCTCTAGAAGCTGGATTTAGCTTGAAAATTCAAGTGGATTATTGATTTTTACCTTAAAGTGATCCCCAGATATATCAAAATAAGTTAGACTCTACAAAGAAATAAAAAATTCAAATGGATTTCTTTTCTGGATCAATTTTGAGCATATACTGACTCAAATTTGAGCTTAAAATTCTCAAAAATTGCTCTAACAAAATTTCATTATAGTTATAGGATTCTTTGCAAAATTTTAATCGACCATTTTTGAAAAAAAGACGCAAAAACACATTCAAATCTGAAAGTTAAACACTCAAAATTGTCTAAAAAAAAACTTATCTGAATTTTTGATTTTCTCGTGGAATTTTAACCTATTTTGATATATGCCGCCATCGGATGTGGATTGAACTCACGTATGTATTGGTTTTTCTTTGTCCCGCAGACCATATGACTTAAATAGGGCCGTCAGAGCGCAAAAAAAGTTCAACTTTGAGAAAATACGCACTTTGGTGGCACTAGCACCCCATTCGGACTTTAGCCTAATGATGTAAGCACATATTTTGAATCAGGGGAGTTCCTGCGTCTGCTACCAGACTGCGAAGAGAGTTTTTGTCCCCACCTAGACTTAAAAAACGGGGGTTCTACTGATTTTTTCGTCTCCCAAAAACGCAACGACCTCGATGAAACTTCTTGCCATTTGAACTGTAGACTATAACGGATGAAAATTTGAAAAAACTGTTTAAAAAAGTAAAAAAGATGAGAATCAATGGGCAAATTCTTTGGTAAATTTTACCAAAATATGGGCAAATTCGCGACCTTAATTCGAATTTTTTGGCATCGAATAAAACCAGAATGAGTTTTTCCACATCAAAATTAATAAAATCTTAAAAAATAACGCAGGATTTTTTTTTCGAGAAAACTGAGGAAACTTGAGAGATGCACCAAACACGGCTAGTGCCAGGTACTTCCATCAAGGTACGAGGTACAGCTAAAGAATTATAGAAACAGAAAAAGGTGACACGTGGAGGAAAGGTGGTTAATTCAAAGAACCTCTAAGATTTTTTTCGCAGGTACACGTGAAAAAAGAAGACAACGAGTTCCTTTTCTGGCTATGTCATATGTGTACATGGCGAAGGACCACGAAGGCGGGAAACCATTTTCGACGTATTTTTTCCATCGTACTCGAAAGAAGGGTTCCGCGCGTCTCTAGCGACTAACCCGATACTCCTCCCTTTGAAAGGGGTGATCGTATTGTTTACTTCAACGTAGCATTGGTATCTTAAACTGTATAGGACTTTTGAGGGTATTGAAAGCAGCCTTTGTTAACCTCCATTACTGCCGTACCCCCATTATTGTTAAGGGTATACACGTGATTTGGATTTTGTCAAAATGGTGTACGGTGTATGGTGTTCGAACTGTTCGCGAAGAACCAAGATAGCACTAACGATCGTCGCGCGTCGGTAATAAATTTATATTAATAATAAACGAGCTACCATATTAGTCCATTTATTTTATCGAGGAAACGAGTTTCTTTAATTCGTATACACGTATACGCGGCGAGGACGTGACGACTCGACGGATGGGTTAATGTACCGCGATGCTGTGTATAGGTTTTAGGTCGAATCTCGCGGGTATTTCGGCCTCCAAACGCGATTCGCGTTTGTGTATAATTTTAATCATCGACGTTGGTAAAATAACGTATACAAAATGAACGAAAAGGACAGCCCCGAGCTGAGCTTTCACGTAGGCCGGCACCGTACGCGAAACTGTCGAAAATGTCAAAAAGTTGGCGTCACACGAGCGGTGCTTTTCTATCATATCAAGAAAAAATGATTACGCGAAAAATGGACCGGCACACGTACGAGCTGGAGCCGGAGCCGGAGCCGGAGCCGGTACCGGTGCCGACAGTGCCCGCCAATACGAACGCGTGCGACCATCGGTTCGCAAAACAATCGAGCTGTTTTAGAATTTTAAATACACAAAACGTCGTCGTCGCGTCATTGACGCGTGTGTTTTCGCAAATAGACGCGAATTTATTCGTATATCTATACAAAACGAGTACATAAAACGCGGCGAAAATAGGGAAAAAACTCGAATACTTCGACATGTTATCTCGAACGGAATATATTTTCAGTTATCGCGCGCGCTGTTATAGCATTTTCTGTTTTACATAATATAAAATACACCTCCGCCTTCGTCCCGTATCTTTCGACGTGTGTGCCCCCCATCCCCCACCCCTCCGCTTCAAGCTCGGCGGCGCGAATACGCCGTCCACGCCAAAACCAGAGAGAGTATCACGCTGACGTGAACTCTTTTGTATATTTTAACGTCATTTATATGTATACGTATAAACGCCGACGTATCCATTCCGCCGGCCAAGGTGCCACCGTCATCTATTATTTTTATTCGCCGTGGTACGGGCATTTCGAGCCGGTACGCCGCCGCACGCCTCCGGGCTCTCGGTTGCGGTGTACAAAATACGCCGTCATTGTGCTAAAAAAGTTAAAAAGGGAAGTTGTATCGCGTATACGAGGGGAAATCACGGGAGCGTGAATTTTTCCTCCATTATTTTTATCTTACGTTAG
>QBDW01001686.1:0-23414 GCA_003261595.1 Maconellicoccus hirsutus
TAATTGTTGAATGGATCATGGTACACTTGAAGAACAGAAGCGAGGCATAATGACGTCACTCGGTTCTTAGATTCGTGGGTAGCCATGTTTGATGATGCATTCTAAAAAGAAATTCCATCACGGAACGTGCATCTGAAGTAACAATGATGATAATGACAACGTAATGACGTCTTTGATGACGTCATGGTTGAATGGATCATGGCACACTTGAAGAACCGACACAAAAATTAGTCATTCGGTGCTTGGTTTCGTGGGTGGCCATGTTTGATGATGCATTTTGAAATGAAATTCCATCATGGAACACGCATCTGAAGTAACAATGATGATAATGACGACGTAATGACGTCTTTGATGGCGTCATGGTTGAATGGATCATGGCACACTTGAAGAACTGAAGCGAAACATAATGACGTCACTCGGTTCTTAGTTTCGTGGGTGGTCATGTTTGATGATGCATTCTGAAAAGAAATTCCATCACGGAACGTGCATCTGAAGTAACAATGATGATAATGACGACGTAATGACGTCTTTGATGGCGTCATGGTTGAATGGATCATGGCACACTTGAAGAACTGAAGCGAAACATAATGACGTCACTCGGTTCTTAGTTTCGTGGGTGGTCATGTTTGATGATGCATTCTGAAAAGAAATTCCATCATGGAACATGCATCTGAAGTAACAATGATGATAATGACGACGTAATGACGTCTTTGATGGCGTCATGGTTGAATGGATCATGGCACACTTGAAGAACTGACACAAAAATTAGTCATCCGGTTCTGGAACGTTCATGATAAGTAATGGTGGTGATTTGAGGACACGATGAAATGATCATCTACGTAATCATCGCGGCTAGGATCGCGCTATTTTTTTTTTGATTTGGAATAATTTCGTGAAAATTGTAACGTTTTGATTCCACATCTTCTCATCCTTGTCAAATCAAGTGCTCTGGGAAATTGATAAAAATTGAACGGCATTTGGCCGGTATACACGCGTAAAAAATCTGTACATTACGAAAACGAGATAACGAAAACGAAACAAACGTCAACGAATGTCGATTATTCGTGGGATAGTTACTTGGCGAAATTTCATAGGTTAAAACGACCAACTGGAATTCCTAACATTTATATGTATATACTTCCGAAACGTCGAAACGTTTTCGAAATGTTAACCCGATGAAAAAAAAAAAAAGAAAAAAAAGGCAAAAAAAACGAGGAAACATCGATATCGTACTACTCGTTCCGAATGACAGATTTAGTCGACTAGAATGACGGATTATTCGGTGGCGAAGCGGCGACGAGGAGGATGAGTTTGGGTATATCGCGTAGCCAAACGAGAGAGAAAAAAATTGTACGGAAAATAATCCGACGAAATTGCCGAAACGTGACGACTTTTTATGTGTATTTTGTTTTTTGGGCCCGGATAAAGTTAGCTGCTGGTGTCGTTGGCGTGTATGAGATATCATATAACCCTTTCATTACGCAATAATCTTATTTTGATGATTCATTTTTGATATTCCGAGGCGCGGATTTGTTTTCGCGATATACGGGTGGATTTTTCCGCGTTATAATTTTCCTAGCGTTTGGTAGCGGGTGTTACTTTTTTTCGCGTTCTGCGTTCTTTTGTCGGTACGAGATATGTAAATCATGTACACAAGAAAATAAGCTCGTAATAACGCTATTAAAAGCCAAAGCAAAAGAAAAAGTGGGTGTAAGAAGGAATCGTGCGCCTTGCGGCGAGGCGTGCCGAAAAGACATAAGGAAGTGGCTCTTTGCGTATTTATTTGCTTGAAAATATGTAAACAAAGTAATCTCGATGGTTTGATCGGTATACGCTGAAATACCCGAGTTTCCTCAATTATTTGGTACCGACGGTGGAAAAAAAACACGTGAGCTTGCCTGTTCATTTCGGGTTCATCCTTATGTGTTTTTTTTCCCGTCGCGATGAGGAAGCCGTTGCGAGGGTTGAATCGTGTTGTTTTTAGCTTAATTTTGGGTATTTTTTTTCGAAATCTTTGGAATTAGGTATAGTTGTGTTGGAGTTGTCGAGAAAGATGGCTGCGAAGAGTCGAGTAGGCGGCGTTTTTTATTTTTAATGAATTATAAAACGTCGTAGGCTGAAATGGAAGTCATTTGTGAAGAGATGCTCATGAAATATACAGGGTGTTCCGAAGCCAATGCATCGCCTTCAAAGCTACGACGTAGTCACCCAAACTAAACAAGCGTTTGCATGTTTTCCGATATCAACGTTTGAAGGAGTAAAGTTATGCTCTCATTATAGTTGTTTTGCAGAACGTCGTAACTCGTTTGGGTAATTTAGATAGGTAAAATTTGCTTGGATCCTTTTTATTGAACTTTTTTATCGCTACAAATTCAGTCATTTTTACGTTTCATCTAATTCTGAAATTGAAGGCGCTACAACAATTTGAAAAGTTGAGATAACTTCTACGATTTTCATGCTAGACAGTTTTTTCTTCCACTTCTTGGTACAAAGATTAACGACAAAAGTGCTAAGAAGAAAAATCCTTCCAGGTGGCTTAGCCACGCGAATCCTTGGTGACGACTGATGAGTAAAAATTTGATAGGCACATGGTACAACGATGGAAAATTTTACGAGGCATAAGATTAAAAAAGTGTCAATGTTGGTGAAAAAGCGGCTCGTCTTGAAGTGGAAAATTTTTCCGATTTTTTTTTTGACAACGACGAAGAATATTGTAATCACGCGCAGTCAAAAATACGTCGGCGTCGGCGGAATATTTCGCGTTGGAGGCTTTTTTTTTTGCAGCGCAAAAGAGGAAGGTAACGAGTTCAGTTCGGATTACAATAAATTGTGGAATTCATGGTAACGGATGAATTTCGTCAACGCGACGAGTCATTGTAGGAAAATAATTTATTCAAAGCGTCGCGTCGTGTCTTTGCACGAAATATTGTAAAAAAAAAATAATCCGCGAGAAAAAAATGCCTCAAAACACGTGTCAAGTTCAAGGATAAGGTGTCTGCGCAAATTGCGGTAACTGTTTGGTGGGATGAGCTCGAGGAAGAGGTTTTGCCGCCGGTTCGAATTAATAATTCAATCGGTACGTTTTGGAAGCGATGAGTGGTATAATTCGAGGTGGATTTTTTTTCTTTCGTTCACCTTGTTGCGAGTATTTCGACGCGAACGAGTTTCGTGACACGACGACAAAAGGTTTTTGGTATGCGAAATGCTGGAGTTATATTTGAAACTACGTCGTGAATGTTTTATGAAATGAGTCGGCATTTTTTGCGCTGCGGTGGAGTTTTTCGAGGCGCGACGAGAAAGTTTTTTGATTTTTTATAGCGAAAGGGGATTTGTTTGTCTCATCTTCGCGTAGTTTTCTGGCGGCGTGTGCTCGTGTGCACGGCGTATATTCAAATGCCACAAATTGGCCTAGCAAGAGGTTGAAACGGCGTTAAAACTTGGCATCGGTTCGGAGAAAATTACGTACGAGGAGGTGCGGAGGAGGCGAGGGTGTTGTGAAATTCATAACGGAGTTCTTTCTTCGGATGCCAGCTGCCATCGTGTGGAATGTACGCAATACGCACGATACTTCGGGGGAGAGGGGGACAGAAGGTTTAAATTTTTCGCAAAGTTGACTCGCGAGTTGAGCGTGTCAAAAAGCGCGGCGTTAAGTCTGACGTAACAAGTTTTAAAAGTTGAAACGATCATTATCCGTTTAAATTGACTGCTTGGCAGATCGTCTCGTGGAAAAGGTCGGTGTTCGGGAAATAAGGAAGAGTATAAGGGAAAATACTCCTTAGATTTTCGCTCATTAAAGACGTCGTAAACAGCGACCATATTCGAAGATGTTTGAAAACGAGAAAGAACAAGAGGAGGCGCGGAGATGCGCGGAGACAAAAAGTAGGACTTGTGCGAGCGGCAAAGAGGAAGGAAAAATCGTTAACAAAACTCCATTTCGGGTTGGAATTTCCGAGACTTTGAAGTTTTTTGCTTTTTGCCATTTTCAACGGTGTGTTGTGGTGTGAAGAGCGCACGAGAGCATGTGGCGGAAGTAAGAACGAGGTGGAAGGTGGCAAGACGAATGAAAGTTAGAAAGACACGTTTTTTTCTCTCGGAAAACACCCCCAGCTTCGCCAGCCGCAAACTTAAGCAAAACGTGTGCGAGATCGAGAGGGACGAAGTACCTCGATATCGAAAACTAATCTTATTTTTTTCCGTTCTCGGGGCGTTGTGCGGATCACGTCAACGGATGCGTTTCGCGGCGCGCAAAAAAAGGTGTACATTTTCGTTGGAATCACTCCAAATCAGTTGGGAAAAACCGCCAGACACGCGATTTGCCGGTCATTTACTGTTTTAAGGGCCCCTCGCGCGTTTCACCTCATTAAACTCGTATACGAGAGTACTAATCGGTTTCGAAAAACGCGATGGAAGTGGTACTTGCGAGGAGCAATGATGCGAGAATTTTTTTTCGTCGTGGGTTCGTCGGTTTGAATGATGATGTGGTAGATACTGGATTCGATATCGTTTTGGAGGGTTTCGAATTGGCGTCGGATTTGTGTTGCGAGGAAGACGGAAATCTTGGCGATTAGCGACGGAAATTTTCACCAGAGGAATGCGAATTGATAATGATAGAGTAGGAAATATTGATGTTCGATGGCGACGGTTTATTTTCAAATTATTAGGATATGTGATTAAATATTAAAAAGGTAACGCGTCTTTTTTTCTAGTTGTGGGCTCATAAAATAATATTTGCAGTGACCCTTGAACCCGTAAATCAGGTTGGTAGTCTAGATGGTAGTTATGAAATCAGTGACGAAATTAAATTGGAATTTTTAGAGATAATCACTATAAACGTGCCACAGAAAGAAATTGGAGACGGGTGAAGTGTGGTGAATTTTCCTGTTTTCAGGTATTGAGGCGATGAATATCTTCTTCATTAAATTCTATCTTTCTAAACTGAAATGTGGAAGCGGTTTTGCAAATCAAGAAAAACGAGTATTTAATTTCAGCAAAAATAGGCAAAATTTCTACAAACTCGTCATCTGATTTTTCATTGGACGTTTCCTAATTGCGCAGTGGTTGAGTTTGTGTACAAAAAAAATGCGATTTAAATGGTCCTTTTTCCAACTCCAAGGTTGATCCATCTCTTATTCATGTTTTTGAATTAGTTCGAGCAGGGCCGGTTTTAGGATTGTTCGTTGGGGGGGGGGGGGGTTTAGGTTCCATAAATTATGAGTAATTTTTTTTTTATAAAGAAGAGGTAACTAAAAGTGATGTTGTGTTTTAAATTAGGTAAAAATTACGAGTGAAACTTGACCTCTTGGGGGGGTTTAACACCCAAACCCCCCCCCCCTTAAAACCGGCCCTGAGTTCGAGTATACATATTGAACATGAATTTACTATTATAATATCACCACTGGCTCATAAAATTGCTTCATTTGGAGCGAAAGAGCAAAATCAAGATAACATACTTGCTTAGAATAAAGTATATTTCATTCAGAAGTCAAAAAATCGTAGATATCTTGGGTGATTTCCTTTCATAAAAATATACATAAGAATATTTTAAAACAACGAAAATAATTTAATTGAAATGAAAAACGACAAATTGAAGCGTCGGCATTTGAAGTATCTCTCGAACTGGCTGATTATGGTTTACAAAGAGAAACGAAGCGGAATTAGAATCTGTGAGGTATTAATCTCTCTGCATCAGAAAATTTGAATTTCGTTTTATAAAACTAAAACGCTCTATTTGGATAATTAAGAAGCGCAGAATAATTCACGTTTCGCTGTTTTCGGTTGGTACTTGTAAAAGGGTGAAAAAAAACTTCAAAAGAATCAACGTTGAATTTCCAAGTAGCCGGAGTACATGTTTTCGTCATTTTATTAGTAAAAGTTAACAGCGGTGAAGTCTTGACAGAAGCTGATAAGGCTGGTATTGGATTTTTAGGCATTTTGAATTTAGCAAGAACCAAACGTCGTTGGGAAATTGACGCGTACAAGAAGGATATGGCGAAAATATGCGAAACACGTGTGGTTGATGTTTTGCCATGTTGCGGCTAAAAAGCATGTGACATTTTGGACGAGCGTAGAAATACGTAGGAAAAAGCTCGCGAATCGAAAACACGACCGAAATGTAGATTTCTTTGAAGCATTGCGTTTTCGACGGACCTGTCGACGACGAGGAATGGTATATTAATTTAAATACGCGTATATACGAACCCCGCACGGAAAAACTTTCGCTAGGGCGATTCAAAGAGCGTAGTGTTTAAAGTGGGCTTTTCCAACGTTGCGGTACGTCGTGTAAACTCGTTCTTTTTCAATTGAAACATTTGAGGTTGGCCACAATTTGGTGTAAGGTCGAGTGTAGGTTTTTCAATCGTTCGATGATGAAATAACGGTCCGCGAAAAAGGAAATGAAGGATGTGGTCGCGGAGATTTGTTTGTTTATTTGTTTGGGAAATGGAGATTTTTTCTGTTGATTTTGGCGTATTAACTTTTTGTTTGTTTTGAGAGAATTTTTTCTGGGTTGTTTGAGTTGGAAATGTTGAAGCATCTTACAAACATTTCGCGGGTGGTTTTTCCAATGTAGTGGAACTTAATTCTGAGCTTATAAATTGCTAAAAAATATCTCGGGGGAATAAACCAATAAGAGAGCTGTAAAAATGTTGGCACATGTCGCAGTACTTAAGAATAAAACCGTAAAACGTATTCTGCGTGATTATTTAGTGATCGTACCAAATAGCGACCTTGAGCAGTGCACTATTCTATTGCGAATGCGAAACAACACTGGGAAGCGTCGGGAAGGTTGTTGAAGTAGCGGGGAAGTCAAACGCGTGTAATTGGTTGCGCGCCAAGGTCGTTGCTGATTCGGTTCCCCGCTACCTATCGCTTCCTAGTGCGGCGTTGCGTTCGTAATAGAATAGTGCGCTGCTCAAGGTCACTAATCACTAGTCAGTATGATTATGAAGTGATCACGCAGAATGCGTTTTATTTCTCGGAATCGCAACACGCGCTGCTAACATTTTAGCGATTCGCTTCTTTATTTATGGGTCGATGTATTACTAATTGAAAAGAAAATGGGTTTTAAAACAATGCCTTGTTTGAGTAGAAATTACAAATTAAGATTAATACGAAATAGCAGCCGTAGAAAATTTTCCGTTGTGAAATTCAAGCAGTATTACGATATAAGGAATGGTTCTTATCATTTCATGAAAGTGGTTTCGTATCGTGTTTCTTTTGGCTTTCGCTTACTCTGCGCTACGTAATTTTCAATTTTTACGCCATCAACGAATAATTAGAGGAGACGTATCGAGAATTACGGCGAATTTTTCACGCCGCCGTAACGAGCGTTACGACTTCGTAGCTAACGTTACGATGTTATCTGTACTAATTTATTAGCACTTTTTCCAGCCTACTTAGTGGTTTCCTGGAAAATACACCTATCGGTGAAGCGTCAGGGAGTCGAAGTACACGCGTGGATCGCTGATGTCTACACTGTACGCTCGTTTAATTTACATTTAATCAAACATGTCTAACACGAATATTACCAACTAATAGCCTCTACCTTTTAAATTCCCCGATGTATTTGCTCGTTTTTGAAATTTGTAACGGGCTCAATGTGAAATGTAAACGTGACATGTAAACTTGTCAACGGTTGACACGCTATTAGTTAGTGTAACATCGGAAATGTACTATTCGCTGGTATAATTTATTTACGTTGTTACTTTTTGCTAAGTTTTTAAATAATTTCCAAGTCTAGAAATACCCATCTTGTTTCGTTACTTTTTGTTTGTCTTGGTAATTGTCATGTTTTGTTTATGGAATATTTCAGATATAGGCAGGTGCGGTGTTTGAATATTTAGCTTTGTTTTTTTCCCCAAAGGGGTTCCGGGGGGGGGGCATCTGCTTATTTTATGTTTCCATTTCCATGGCGTATGTAGTTGGTAAGTTGTTTTTGGTAGGTTTTGTCCATGCAGCTTTGAATTGAGTTGGAAAATTGGTCCTTATCTATGGAATAATTTTTGATACGTATTCAGGGGCACTGATGTTTGCACGGAGAAGTCCTTTTTTGAGAATATTTGCCGAGTTCACCTCCCCAAAGTGTGGTTTCCTTCGATCGATAATTATCGCCGATGACACGATACGATGATTTGTGAAAACGGAAATATGATAGGGCTTTATAAAATATACCCTCGCGTACATATTTTCGGCTCGTTAGGCTCGAATCAAAATATATAGGATAAAGCGGAGTCAAGTAAGTGAAAAATATATCTAACGAAAAGCTTTCGAAGAAGAAAGGCGAAGGGAGAAAGTTGAAGGGAAAAAAGGCCCCCTACAACGACCCTTTCGATTTGACGGTAACGACGACGGCGATCGCGTTAAGTTGGTATTAAATGACCGCAACATCTCAACAAGTAACCGAGGGTATCCGCAACGAAGACCATCGGGGAAGCTCTTCGGCCGTAGATACGGAGCATTGGCGAGTATCCAAAATACGACGACACGAAAGAAACCCCCGAAGCGAGTTTACAAGGGTTGCGGGACGACGAAACGGTAACGTTTGAATTTACTACATGGAAGCCGGATTAGGCGGTGATGCGAATCGGCAAGAGGTATGAGAGGAGACGTAATAACTCAAATTAACAGCCGCGAAAAGAGTATTAAAATAAGATTTACGCGGATACGCGCGCGTATACGAGATCTGGGTTATTTGTATTTGCGGATTTTATACAAATACGTCATTAAAATTAAATTTGCTTTTTGTTGGCTCGTTAGAAATGAATTTTCGACGTTGGCGCGAGTTTCGCTTTGGAATGCGACGCAGATTAGGAGAAGTTTCGTTATATATCGGGCGAATAGATGAGAGCGTTGCGACGTCCTCGGAGAGGTACCTGATCGAATGCCTCTGGGGTTGTTTTGAAACGAGACGGAAGGTGGTGTTGAAGTAACGATTCGAATGTCCGGCTCGTTATTGAATGCTATTGTAGAAATTTTGACTTATTTTACGGTCGTGGGATTCCTTACTTCCGAGTATTCTTTCGAGTGTGAAGTAATTATTGAAACGACGCGGATCTCCAAGGTGACTGTACTCGATGTTGACCCGAAGTAGAAATGAAAAAAATAAGGAAGCGCGATTCGCAGAAACATTTGGAAAATTCCGTTAAAAAAGAATTCGATTGGCGCGTAATACGCGCATCGAGAATACGATAAATATACAACGAAAACCTGCTCGCAGAGAAACATAGGATGCTTGTTGGGGGAAAATATCGAAAAAAATGGAAATTTGAAATAAAACAGAAATTTTCGTGAATACCAGACAAAAATTATGGTTCGTAATCGTGTTATGTTATTTAAATACACAATGGCAAGACAGGAAAGTACGAATAAAACTCGCAAAACGCGCGTATTTCGTATGAAAATTTTATTCGTTTGCAATTGATGTTTCACATTCGTAGTATGATCGTGTGCACATGGAAGAGCTTAATTTCCATTTGTTCGTAAATACGATGTCGTGAGGAAACTTAAATATTCGCGGTATCGATGGCGAAGTCAAGTAGGGGTGATTCTTGGAAGGTTTTGTTCTTTCGTTAACGATAGATTAATCATGTGGTTCGGAATTAATTCGGAATTAATCTGTCTGATAAGTTTATTGTGAAATATTAATAAGAAATTAATTCGATTTGAAATGTAGAAACGATATGGAAATCGGGTAACGTACCTGAAATACATCCAATGCAACGGAAAATTTTCCTTCATTTTGTAGGTCGTTTTTTTTATAGGTATTAATTTTCTTGTGGTTTTGTAAATATTTATTATTGATCGAATGCCTTGTAGTATTTTAATTTATGAAAATTTCATGACAATAGTGTTGGACAAATAACAAATATGTGATTTAAAAAATCACCGTTATTAGAATAAATTAGAATGAAATTTATTATTTAATTCGTTTGCTTTGACTATTAACCAAAGTACTGATTTTATTAGTTTGTTTGAATATTTTTCATTTTTTAGCAGATAATCAGTCTATTTTCAAATGACTTTTGCACGATTTTTTGAAAATTCGAATGATTGGGAGGGGATGGAAGTGGGTAAAGGTTACGTAGTTATAAATTTTCAATTACTAGCAGATCCTGGATTTTTTTTACTTCAAATGGTTTGTTTACTTAATCCGCGTGAGTAAAATGACGAAAGGGTGAGGTTAGGCAACTGGAAATTTTTTTTGACCTTGAAAACACTTTGTATACAGGGTGAGAAACGAATAATGCACATAATTTCATCAACAGATGGTATTCCAGAAAATAGGCAGATAACATCATTACGAAGGATGGTCTAACTTGATAATCGAAGCGGTGCCGAATTTTTGAACTTGTAAATAATAACTCTAACGAGTTCCGCTAATGGAAAAAAATTTGTGAAGACATTTTTGCAGATATCGTTGCGTACAGCGAAACCAGCCATTTTATATTTTTGCCTAATTTCTAAATTGAAGGAGTAGCAAAGCGAAGAAAAAATCCACGCAATGTAACGCCTTCAATATTGAAGATATGCAAAATTTTTTTCACCTTTTTTGTAGAACCGATTAAAATCTACAAGAAAAGGTGATGGCAAAATTTTGCATATCTCCGATATTGAAGGCGCTATATCGCGTGGAAATCTTTTTCGCTGTGTAACTCCTTCAGATTAGAAATTAGGCAAAAGCATTAAATATCCGATTTTGTTGTACTGCGAAAATGTCATTACAAATTTTTTCTATCAACAGAATCACTCGAGTTATTGAGTGCGGAAAAAATGATGTATACATATACAAGTTCAAAAATTCGGCTTCCCTTCAATTTTCAAGTTAAACCATTCTTTATAGTTATATTTATACCGTGCTACTCGTTTTTCACCTTGTAATCTGTATATGCAAACATTGTTACATTTCCAACGATGAACATTTTTTTTCCTAAGAATTTTTCGAGGTAAACAATGTTATTTTTACGAGTATTTCGTCAAAACGCGGCGTAAAAAAAAATTGACGGAGCTAAAAAAATTGCGAAACATTTCCTTCGCATGTATTCATCGAGTCAGATCCGAATAACATCGGGATTAAGAAGGTTTGCGTTACTCTTTTTTGGGGAAAAAGGTCGAAAATTCTTGTTTATTCAAAACCTTACATTGGCGAAGATTACCTAAAATAAATACAGAGTAAATTGAGACGGACGAAGATGGTCGATGATAAATATTTCGCATATGAAAAGGAAATTCCGATTAGGCGAAGCCGGCCGAAAAAAATAAACTCGATGAAGCACGAAGGGAAACCTTTGGATTGTCGTTTACCGAAGGACGAGGAACGTGTGCGAAAGAAATCCTCAGTAAAGAAAACAAATTGAAATGTACGATATTCGATACGGGTAAAGGGAAATACGTTCGAGGTGGAATATCTACGGATAGGATCGTACGAAAATGTACAGATTGAAGAGGGTTATTTTGGTGGTAACAGGAGACGAGTGGATGACCAGAGAGGTAAGATTGAGAAAGGTAAACGATGGAAAATCTGGACATGATATAAAAAAATCATACGGTTGTGTACTTTTCTTCATCGACTATGTAGATTTTAGATACATGAATTACGTGCTCGTATCATTGTGTGTGTGTGTGCGTGTGAATAGCTGAATACCTGTTTAGAAAAAAAAACAGATGTACGGGGTTGAAAGTGTACAAGACCGGAGTATGGGAGGGCGGTGGAAAGGGTGGCGGAAAAATACGAAACACGATGATAAGTACGAGTTGAAACATGTATAAGATATACTTGAGAAAAGAAACAGATAATAAAGGATCGATTCTACGTGTACGGATGGCTTTGAAAGGCAAGAGTCAAATAATGAATATCGTTGTGTGAATGACGTGTCATGCGGCTGAAAGGTTGAATTGTGAATACGTCGTTTGACGCGGATGTTCTTAATAAATAATATCGGCGAAATTTCATCGAACGACGAAGCTATGTAACTTTAGTGGTATGCTTTAAAACGCGATTACCTATTTTGAGAATTTATTTGAGGTAAGGTAGGAAAAAACAGCGTAAATTTTCCTTCGGGCGAATTAATTCGATCGAAGGTGACGTGAAGTCGTGAAGTTGATAGAAAAGCTTTCAAAAATCGTCGCCAAAAATGGAGGCATTCGAGATTTTAAAAGATTAACATACCAAGGCGACGTTTTAATGTGAAATATGTGGCAAAAATGTCGAGGTATTACGTCGCGGTGAGGAAATATAATTTCTAAGGTTAGAAGAGAGCGGTTGCGGAGAGCGGTGGTGGGGGCGGGGGAGCTGGCGCAAAAAAAAAGAAAAAAGGATGCGGAATGATCGAAATTAAAATATTTCAGATGCATTATTTGGACGTAAAGCTTTGTACGGCGCCACTGTTCTCATCTTCTTTTTTCCCTATCAAAAATTTTTCTTAATTAAATTCCGCTTTTTCTTCTCGTTCTCAAATCACGGAATTTATTTGCGAGTAAAAAACTTCTCTCTTTCAATCTCTGTTTCGGAATCTAAATTTATTTGCATCGTTAGATAAGTTTCTTTATCTCGGAGGTCTTTTGTTTCGCGAATTTTTGCTCGCGTACTTTTTCTTATAAGAATAGATGTTTACTTAACTTTTAATTTACATTTGGTATCTCTTTTCGACATTTCAGCAGTTTTGGTTACTTTTCGTTTTGGTTTCTAGTTGGTTACCTTTGATAAATTGCGAATGCGGCGGCGAAGTTCAATTTTTATTATTTACCTCGACGCCGAACCGAGCCGCCGTGGTAATTTTTTATCGCGGACGAGTTCTTTATTCCGTTTCGATTCCGTATGCAACGCGATGAGAAGTTTCGCGAATTGAGAATTTTTAACGAGGCTTGATTTTTAAACGCTCGTCGCAAGTTGCGTTTCGATTATGTTTTTTTTTTTAAGTGGATTTTTTTTTTCGTTTCACGTAATTACAGTTGGAATTTTCGCGTTGGAGTGGATTGTTGATGAGACGGTTGGAGTGGTTTTGCTTTAGATCGATTTTTTGTAAATTTATTTAATTTAATGGAGAGTTTGGATTATGTTTCGGATGCGGAGTAAGTTTTAATAGATAGACGTTCTGTTGATAAAAATATGAGTGGTTGAGAAATAAGGGGAGGGTTAGATTTAGACGTTACTTCTAAATACTAGTTTTATTATTTATATTCGCGTTTTGTAAATGCTCGTTACAAATGAAAATCGGGGTATAAATGGTTTCAAAATAATCACCATGACGATACTATGATGAAGGAAGAGAGGGGGTGAGATTCTTATGCCAAATAGAGCGATTCATCGAAATTTTACCAGAATCAAAATTATAGAAAATGAATTTAATGCCATCAAAGCTGTAGAAATTTTTTTTCCGAAACGTTTTTCACAAAATCAACAATTAATTATTAGGTAAATCTCTTGAGAAGGGGTTGGGGAATATTCTTCAACGGTCCTCCCACCATAGAGTAACTACTGAATAGATTTTAATTTGCCCAAAACTTGGAAAAATTAGCCACACTGAAGTATACGAAATTTTAAATGGGAAAATGATTCGTAAAGAGGAAAGCGGGGCGTTTTTTAAAGCAGAAGTGTCTTTTAGCGTCACTCGATTTTGTTGAAATTTGAGATTTCGAGATTATACTGTTGTCCTAATTGGTTCAAGTCGTAATCTGCTTGGTATCATAATTTGCCCGATGCTACAGGATGTTCGATAAACAAATAAGTAACCTTTCAAGGCCACTTGTAGCAATTTATATTGCGTTTCTGTCGTATGAGTTGCGTACTTTTTCCTTTGAAGGAGCAAGTATGTTGGTAATTTTGATCTGGAGGGTTAGGCAAAGTATGTTATAAGGGTGTCGGATGAGTTGCCATTTTGTATATTCGATTATCAACCATTTTGTATTGTCGTTGGTCTAGGTAGGATTCCAAAAAATTACAAAAATGGTAGGAAAAATCAACGTAATTTAGAATAATTTAAAAATTGAACGAGTGATACCGAATAAGCAGGCGTATCGTGTAATCTGGCGAAACCATCTTCGACAAGTGTATTTCCTGACGGAATTCGGTCTTCGGTTTAGGTTTGGAAATTGAAGCAGTTCGTCGTATTAATTTTATACGTATTATGTACGTTTACGTACCCTTAGGAAATAAACTAATTCGAAAATTTCATACGATCGAGTTTATAATACAGGTACAGGAAGACTGGTGGTAAATTCGCAGCGACTAGATGACGAACAAGCGAAGAGAAGGGAATCGGGGCTTAAAAGATACGACGAAGGGGGGAGCTTTTAAAGTTGGCGATAATTCGAAACGTACTACGAAGAAGATGCGGGTACCTAGGACCTACTACTTATACCTACTTCTACTTGGCATCTACCTTATGAGTTTCTATTCGATTTACGACGGCTCGACGACGATAACTGTTCTAATATGGTTTTAATTCAGTAATTTCATAGACGCGGTGAAATTATGTACGATCTGCGTGTATTTTTTTTCACGTGGTGAATCGAAGGAAGGGTAAAAAATCAGGGCGATTGTTAAGGTCTGATGCAAATTTCGCTACATAATGATCGAAATAATTGTTCCGCTGTTTGAATAGTTCGGCGTGTAAAATGGCGTTTAAATGGCGGCAATTACTTGTGACGAGGGTGAACGATGAAGGATGAGGATGTTTGGTGATGTCGCCGAGGCTGCGGCGACAAACACGCGGTAAATTTATCGTGTCATGAACAAGCGTAAATTTCGAGCTATTTTTCTCCTTTTTTCTTAGCGTCGTGACGCTGGCTGCCGGATATGTTCGTGGTCGTCTTAATACTCGGTGAACTAGTGACCTGTAAGGCCTTTTTATGATATCTCGATGGTTTTTGCAGTACGTGGTGGTGACGATGTTGGTAATAATGCGATGAGGTCGGTTAAGTGGTTATTTCGTATAGTGGTCGCGTCGCTTGATGTTTCATTGTTTTCTTTGAGTTCTGGTGTATGTTCGATTTTGAGATGAGTGGTTGTTAAGGGAGGGGATGACGGGTGGATAATCTGGAAATTTTACGATTTCGCCTGGAAGGAGATATTTTGTGTGGAGAAATTAAGCGAAGAATTTTCAAAGAAAAATTAGTTGGGAGATTCGAACATCGTCGTTGTTTCTCTGTTGATGCAACCGATACCGGGATCGTTCTGTTCAAAGGTCTTTCAAATTGATGAATTTCAACAGCTGAAACCATTATTGTACTGTGCACCCTGAAAAGTGCCCGAGGGGGCGCCGAATGTGGTTATGAAGTAACACAGCGTACAGTCCTGCACACGAGTCAACGTCAACGGAAACCCATTCCACGTGTCAAAAGTCACCTGCAACGAATTAAAGCAGAATACCTTCAGTACGACTACACACTGAGCCTCGCGCGAAAAATAAAATCACAAAACGAGACATCGTTCAAAACTCGGCGCCGTCGTTATTGAAGAGGCAACCCTTTCTGTGAATCCGCGAAACGCGAACAAGTGAAATGAGAAAATCGCGAAACAACTCTCGAAAACACCATATCAAACAAACCTTTTATGACATTCTTCTCGCTACCATTCATAAGTACCTTTTCGTCGCAATAATTAGGACACGCGATGCCGATCGGCGGGCAATTCATGTGTACTTGAGTGAGAGCATTCGATAAGGTGAACCTTAGCGTCGACAAGCCGACGTCGTCGGCAGGCTCAACGCGACGAAGGCGCTTTTTCCGTATCCGCCGGCGTAGCCTCTCATTCGACGAATTCTCCGACCTTGTTTAAAAACCTAATTAAAAATTACTACGAAACAATTTCAACCGTGATTACGTGCACTCGTTCAAGTATCTCTTGTGAAATGTACACATTCGCGTTGTAACTTCAAAGGCGAATGGGAGCCCGGTTTTGCGCAGCGCCTCCGTCGCCGTCGCCTAAAAACCAACGCGAACGTCGTAAGTCGTCGAGAGAGAACGTAAATTAAATTACGACCTGGGATTGTCACAAATGAGAAATACCTTCGCCGAGCCCTCTTCGTCTGCGAACGCGATATAACGACGAGCGAAATATCGACGCCGCTCCGATTTCTTCCTCTGTCAATTAATTCGCCGAAATAGACGCCGCACTTCATCGCAAGGCGATATTATCGATACAGCTATTAGCGAATATAATGAAATCTAATCTGTATTTTGGTCTAATTGGCCGCGCCAAAAATTCCGCAAATAAACATTTCTTCGCGTTTGACAGCGTCTTGTTTGTAACTCGTCGAAATTCTGACAGCGCGAAAACATCCTTTCTAAATGGCTAATCAATTCGATAAGAAATTATTTCGTAATTTCGCGCCATCGCTGGTGGCCTAATACGATTGAAAAATCAAAATCGTCGGCTGAATTGTTGGTGGATTTACCTTCGACGTCAAGTCGTCGCTACGGAAACGCTTGGATATTCGTTTCGAGGAATTTTTAATCATGTTTAAGAAGAGTTTAAAAAATTTGTCTGAATTAGTTGACGAAAGCGAAGCGTGGAATCGGATTTTCACTTATAAAAAAGGCCCTTTTGAGCAGCCATTTTGTTGTCTCATAGCTGTGAAAAGAGATAGTTGTGATAAAATTTCCATTTTTCGTATTAACCCCAAGCAAATAACGTCAAAGCATAATGGCGTCAGAGCATAGTTTGCCCATCAACGATGACGTCAGAGCATAGTTTGCCCATCAACGATGACGTCAGAGCATAGTTTGCCCATCAACGATGACGTCAGAGCATAGTTTGCCCATTAACGATGACGTCAGAGCATAGTTTGCCCATCAACGATGACGTCAGAGCATAGTTTGCCTATCAACGATGACGTCAGAGCATAGTTTGCCTATCAACGATGACGTCAGAGCATAGTTTGCTTACCAAACAATGACGTCATTGCTTTATTGTATGAATTTAATACACATACATTAGCGAGGTTACATTATAGATACAAAACGACTCAACGACCTCATGAACTCGGATGTTATCTCAAGTAAAGATGTCATCGTAAGAAATAACTTGACGTAAAAGTAGTGTAATCAGTGACGTCACGAATGTTTTGGAGACGTTTCGCACGTAGGAAAAAGTTGTGCACGATTTTATTTATCGATCGACGTTAATCGTGAACAGATTCACTTTTTAGACTCAGGACGGTCTAACATCAATTTTTGGTCATATCGCAGGATTCTTGGATTCTTGATAACCAAATCGCTGAAGTGGTTTACGCCTTTTTTTTTCAGTCGTTTCCAGTAAATTGCTCTCCCTTGTTCTGTTGGTTCAATAGGGTCGTTTGCAGTGAAGGTTGAATTTTTTGTAGTTTTCACCAATTTAGGATGAGATACGAAAGTTGTGATATTTTTTTTGCTTTCGTTTGGAAAGTATTTGAAGTCATATCTGAAATTGTAGATTCTTCATTTTCCCTTTTTCTCGCTGTTATAATAAAATAGACTTTTTTAATGTAATTTTCGTACAGTTTTGACGCGAGGCCGCCTACGCGAGGTAGGCATTTTGCTCTCAAAAAATTATTATCCGTTACTATTTTCGTTCATTCTTCACGAAAAAATTCAAGAAAGTTTAATTTTGACGAAATATTTCTACAAACCTTTAATATTTTACAACAAAGGTAAAACGAAATATTAATTAAAATTAATCGCGATCCTTGAGCATTACAGTGTTGCCAGGTATTCGGATTATTCCTCGCGCTTTCGACACGAGGATCAAAAAATGAAGCAATCTTGTACAAAATGAAATATTCTGAAAAAAAACGCATTGCTCAAAAATCACGTTGCCAAATCCGTCTTCAGATTAACTCCTTCCTCTGAGGAAATTTCCTTTACGTTGGGTTTAATTAACATAAAAGTACAAGATCAACTTCATAGCTCGCAGAAGTCATGTCGCGTTTGAGCTGTTGGAAATCCTCGAAGAAGCTGCGACAAAAAGAGGAAAATAAGGTGATAGAGGAAGTGAGGGAAGGGGAGCTAGCGAAATCCGCAAGGATAACGCGCATAGTTGCATCGTTCTTTTCAGCGTTTAAAATGGCGAGGTATCCGGCGGTGAAAAAATTTTCTCGACTTGTGTAAACACATAAAGGAAAAATTTTTCAAACGGAAAATTTTCGTTGGCGTTTTTTCGTATTTCGTATTTCGCAGGAAATACGTATTAAAAGGCGGTAAAATTATATTTACCGTTTTTTTGCTTTTTCGTAGCAACGGTATAAAGTTTTGCTTGTTGCTGAGACGCGACGGCGAGGAGGGAAAAATTGTTTTTCTATTTTATTAAAAACTTTTTTTTTTATCATGTACGATAATATTTAAAAATAATAACGCGAAAAAACCCATGTATTTTATTAAAAACTTACATTTTAAAGAAAACTTGTTCGGCGAATGAAATTCTCTCCTTTATGCAGACTTCTTACAATATTAACGTATTATTTATTAAAGAAGAAGCGAAGAGAAAAAAAACACAAAAGTATAAGAAAAGAAATCAAAAGAAAGTAAAAAGTTGCAACTGTGTAAAAAAAAATACCGAGAGGAATTAATGTAAATGGGTCCTTCAGTGTAAAAAACGAACTTGGTCCGGATTTGCGGCCAGCGGATTTCCTTTTATACAGAGTTTTAGTTTCGCATGGTAAACTTTAAAAGAATTTTGTGAAAAGGTTGCACATTACTTTATTATATCCTGATATACGGCATTTTTTTCGCCGGCAATTCGGATTTTCGTATGATAGGATTTTTTTCGCCTTGTGCGGTGTTTTTTGTTTCGCATCTATGTATTAAGTTGTTGCGAACATGTATCGAATGAATGAGAAATTAAGGAGAATATTTGGGAGTGGGGGTGAATGACGGATGTAGCCTTTGCGTATATATGGGACGAAGTGAAACAGAAAATGAACCTAATTGTAGCAGCTGCGAGTTGAACGAAAAAAAAGGAAACAGTACGAGAAATGAAGTCGACGATTACAAACGAGCTGGAAACGCACCATTTATTTATATCAATTTTTTTCCGCGCCGTCCATAAGGTTCGGTTTGGCGCGGTGCCTAGCTGCCTATCAAAAACGATAATAATTATTTCGAAAAAAGGCGACGGCGTAAGGGGCGTCGTCGGCAAAGGAAGCGAAATAGGTCGGTTATATTGCATTTGCCAAATTTAATGAAGACAGATTAAAGTATTTAATAGGTATCCTCATTTCATGCAGGCGTTCGCGATGCGCGGTATTTTTCGTTCGGAGCGAGACGGGTTGAGTAATGAATTTCCATCCGAGTCTTCGGTTTATTTCGCGTTGGGCTCGCGAGTCGCGTCTCCCGGAGGTAAATGGCGATTATTTGTATCTGCGAAGCTACGTCATAACGTTTATCATTTCCGTTTCGCCGCCGAACAAAAGCTCGCTGTGAGCGGCAATGATACCGAGTTGTGGTGATTCATTGCTCGATGTAGAGCTAATGAAGGAGGGGGAGCGGCGTTGTGGAGGATCTGATAGTGGCAAAGCACAGTGTACTTTGTAGACGATGAATTATGAATTTTTCAATTGCTTTTTATCGATGTGACATGAGAAAGTTGTATTTTCGCATCGGATGATGAACGAGATGAGAAAGTTCAATATGTGTTACCTTTGCTTACTCTCAAGTCACCTCTTTCCTCTATTTATACTAAACCGTATGCGTGGCTTTGCTCAGATGTCTCTTTTCATCGAGTAATCCTGGCTCAAGAATTCTCGATAATGGTGTTCGAAATTCGACGATTCATTTGTAATAGTAGGTAAAGAAAGTTAGGTTTTCGGAGGTCGTAGGCGTAGAATGAATTACCCGAGAGTTTTGTTGTCAAAACATCGATTCGGTGGTGGCGGAATCCGATCGAAATCTCGATTCGACTTTACTTAGTCGTCTCGCGTTGCAAAGTATAAGATGTGGGAATTCTACAACCATATCATGGTTTGATATCTCTTAACGAGCCCGTTTTGAAATTCAGTAGGTGAAAGATGTAGCGAAACGGAATGTAGATGTGAAATTAAGCGAGGTTATGCTGCTCGAAATGCCTATCAGAATGAATGATTGCATAGGTGTATTTATCAGGAGTAAGAAATGACGCCTGAAATGGTATGAGATGCAATAGATCGCGCACGAGTGAAAGTTGAACTGCATTTTTGCATTCAAGATGAGAGAGAAATGAGAGGATGATTAAATGTCTTGTTTGTTTAGGTGTATTAGGTATGACCCAGCACTGAGTGTCCTCTAGGCCTCTCGATGGCTCTGCCAATTTGTGCCTCATTATGGTGAAAATGGTTGAGATATAAGAGGTATAGATTTTTGAAGGGAATATGTTGTGAAGAAACTTGTAATTAAGTTGTTAGCTGTTCAAGTTGATTTTTCAATTATTGGCAAATTTTTTGAAAATATATGTATGAATTTCAAGTTTAAGTAGAAATGTGCCATTTTATGTCAGTGAATGCCAATGTGGTGTTTTCCAATGTGAAAAAAATAACCATTTACGATTACGTAGCTTGACGTCTTGTAATTTTTGAATTGGCAACGCTTCGCTGCTGTGTGTAGTTTAGGTTGCATAGTCGTTCAATTGAAGGCGGCTCATTTCTATTCCACAGCACACACTGTATAAATCCGTAACTTTCGTAAATTTAGTCCTCACGTGTAACAACCGCGAAATAACCCGTTGCGTTCTATTTTTCACGTGTATATTCAATCCGTCAACTCGTAACCACTACGGATGCTGTCGCACTCATCGGGTAATTTCCTTTAGGACGTTTCGCAGGCGCAACCGAATCGTTCACCTGTTCGTATACGAAAGTCGAGTAATTTTTCACATTTCTCTCAGGTCGTATTATACGAAAACAAATTGATAACGCGGACGATACGTTTACATCATACTAAATTTTATCCGCGAGGGTAACGATACATCAACACCATATCCCAATCGCGTCCGCATTTCATATTCAGCCGTCCGAACACGTCTCGCCGAACGAAACTCGCAACAAATGACGCATTAAAGGGAACGTAGAAACTCTATCCTTTCGGATTATCCCCAGCGGCCAACTTCGACGAAAGCATTCGCTACTGCGGTAATTTGCATTCGGTATTTGGCGTCGTCGTATTCCTCGATCGGTCGCGTCGTATTCGGCTCGTTTTTCATATTCAGACGAAATGCTGTAAACGGGACTGAGATATAAGATGAAAATTTCTCCGTGGCGTATTTCGTTACGTCGTAATTACTTGACTCGGCGTGTGCGTGTAAAAAAATTGAAGTTTTGGGGAAAAAAAGGCCGGAAAAGGCTACAAGAGGTGTTATCGCCGTCGTACACGAGTAAACTAGCTTCGCAAAACATGACAACTCTATCAGGTCGCTTTACCCGAATCGAACAGTTTCTAAACGAGAAAAGGTGATAAACGACTTTACAACCCGGTACGCAGCCTCTCGTCGACATCTATCTCGCCGGACTTAACACCGCAGATATACATTTTACGTGGTACTTATCGTATTGGCCTTTTAACCGAAATACCTATCGTTTAAATGTATATAAAAAAAGCTTATAATTTTACGACCTATCTATAAGTTCATAAAAGAAGGAGAAAATTATCGATACTTTTCGCAAAACGCGTCTTCTAGTCACGTTTTCGTATTTATAACCGCGGATATTTGGTTTTTACGATGGTCGCCGCAAAAAGAGAAAAAGAATGGGTCTTTTTAACAATTCGAATCGCGAACGTATATTGACTGTAGAAATTGCGCAATGGGAGAGCAGAAGAGGACCTCGATTCGATATTTTTGTTTTGAGCGAATTAGCCATCAACATTCCATTAACGGATTTTTGGGTAGATCAATCAAAAAAATTCGCGCCAAGTCCAAAAAATTTAAAGATTTCTCATTGGTCTTTATACTGCCTTTTCTACGAACGAACCGTTGCGGGGGAGGGGGATTTTCCGCAGTTCCAAAAAATGCCCAAAAAACAATGTCGAGAGTCAACAATAATATAAAGGAGGTTTCGAGGTGAAAGGAAATTCGAGGAGAGGGAAGTATGAGAGAAACAACCCCTGTAGAAATGTATAGTTTTACGTAAAGATCACAATAATTACGTTTTGAGCCTTAGCCACCTTTTTGAATTTCGCCAAGACCAGGGGGCGTTTTTTTCTATTCGACGTTACACCGATCCTTTGCGAATACTCGAGCTTAACGTGAAATTAAAAATTATACGTTGCGCGGTAGCGTAATTGTACACATTAGACTCCCGGGAACAGGCGTTGATTCTGGTTAAACAATCCGTTAATTACATCAACGCGGTTAACAAACTCTCGCGGAAACGTAACCCGCGGTAATTGGACGTGGAAAAAAAGGCAAATTGTAGGGCGCCTTGTACCCCACTTCGGTGCCTTCGTCCTTGACCTCAGACACGATGCCATCAACGTAATAAAACAAACGAATAATTTAGATGATGGAAATGTCGACGTACGAAAGAGGTACGCGGTGGAAAAAGCCACGTATACCTACGATGGCCGCGTAAAACGGGCGGAAAAAAAATGAACGGTCGTTGTCTATACGACGTCGGGTAACTCTTCATGGTCCGGGAGCATAAATCAAAACGACGTCGGTTTAAATTATGATTAGCAGCGGCAATAATGATAGGGTAGGTTGCGTGTCAGAGTTACATGGTACCCGGCTGCTCTCTGTTCCGACGCACGTGCTAGATGCTGAAGCCCGCCCTTAGGTCGGCACCCTTTACGACGAAGAGTTTTGGACTATTTGTATAGGTATTTTTTCTCGGATCTTCGCCCTCTGTACTACGTGGAAATGTACCGTTAATACCTTTTTATTATGTTCGGCGCTAAGCGTCTTTAATGGAAACGATACCGAAGACGAAAAGTAGGGAAACGATTCTAATCACGTTGAATTTGAAACGTATTATTCGTACCCTCTTGGAAGACTTGGCGACACAATATGCAGTTTCAATCACGAACCGCCTTAAACGGTAATTTCATTTTACCCTATGACAAATAAATAAAATACCGAGGGTTTCAACGCATTATCAATCGTGTAAACTTTTTTTATCGCGTGTATTTCCTGAAGTTGTTTTTCTATGTCTTAAATACCAATTATCGAGTCAATCGAGGAAAAAACTTCGTGGTTTTGTTATTCCTGAAGTATTCGTAATTTTCCATTTTTAGCTATAATTGATAGGAAAATAATAATAAATATAACGACAAACCAGAGGCGGATTCAGGATTTTTCCGCCCATGGGCAGTAAACTTGTGCCGCCTCATCCCAAAATAAAAATCACAGCATATTTATGGTTTTATTAAAAATTGAAAAAAAATTGAAAAATTAAAAAAAAACATCAAGATTTTAAATCTAGTTTGAATTTAAAAAAAATAACATTTTAAAGTAAGCACCTATTTTGGTTTCATTAAAA
>QBDW01001687.1:0-20120 GCA_003261595.1 Maconellicoccus hirsutus
GGGGGGATGTTGTGTGCAAGAATCAATAGTCAGGATTTTTGGAAAATAATTCGCCTTTAAAATCTCATTTCAAAAGTTGGTTTTTACAGAAATAACTTTTTTCTGGTGAATTTTATTAGTCATATCAACTTCCTTATTTTTTGAGTTTTACGTCATGAAAATAATCTTCATTGAGAAATTAGAGGGTTTTTTGAGCCTTACGAAAAATTTTTGAGGAGACTGTTCAGTGTACCAAATCAAACAATGGAAATTTTTTTTTTTTAATATTTTATTTAGCCACGTCGTGTACAGCCTGAAATTTTCTTTCTCTTGAATTGATATGAGAATTTTTAAATTTTGCCTAAAAATTAAAATACGTTTGACTAATATGTTCATGAAATAATTCGTCCTAATTTTCTTCGTATTTTAATACCAAAAATTGGTGTATGTAACCTCCTCCCCCCTCCTTCCCCTCCTCAGGTAGGGCGTTGGAATTGATTTTACAGATTTGAGAAAAAAATGAATTTTTCTATTCGCATCTCAGTCGAAGATGACATAAGCAGTTCAAATTTCTCTATTAAGCGATGCAATAGGAGAGCTACCGAACCCTGGAGAGGATATTTGGAAAATATTCAACATCATAGGAAAACAGTGACGAGTAATGAAAGTTAAAATTAAAAAAATAGTGGAGGGGATCAGCTGTTATGGTTCATTCGTTCCCTAATGACCTGAATTGTATACGTAACGCAACATATGAGAAATTTTCCTAAAAACCTTCACCTCCCTTTGCCCCTCTTTTCACCTTTGGTTTCTCTCGTAGAATGGTTCTTTGCACGAATATCATACTCGATATATTATGGAAAAAGTCGATGAAATATGAATCGTATCGTTCAATTTGTAAGATTCGCGTAAAAATGTAAATTCAAAAATACGTCTCAAAGCTGCGAAAAAACCCGACATATTTGTACTGTTCAACGTCATCGGTGAAGTTTCCCAGCGATTGTGAAATTCTGGTGTTTCAAGGTAACCGCGACGAAATAAGGAAAAATGAGTTATTTCCGCGATGACAGCATCAAAGTCTTAGAAAGGTTAAAAAACTACACTCGAGATGAAATATCTAAAAGTATTATTTCCTTAACGATGCTTTAGGTTGGAAATACCACGCGGATACTTTGTCGAGACGGAATCATGATTCTTTATCTTTGTATGGCTTTTGTAATTCCTCTATTATACCACGTCTTGAAAAATTTCAAAGGTTTCATTTTTCTAAACTCTTAAGTAGCTCGTGCTACGGGCGATTTGGCAACATTCGGATTCATTGATCTATTTATTTTTCACGAGGCGTGTATTTGTTTACATTCGAAGCTCGAATAATGTGCGTTTTTCTTTCAACGAATCGGGACATAGATGGGGAGATGGTCAAAAATCAAGTTACTCGAGGAGGGCGTTACGAGACCTTTTTTTCGGAAGTTTATTTATTTTTTACTCGTATTCTCTCCGAGTTCGCTTCATGTTAAATTCAAAACGTGTAGTTAAATTCGCAAACAATTATTATTTAATCTACGACATAAACGTAGTAACTTATTACCCTGGAGGAAAAACAAAAACGTAGGACGTCGTGGCAATAAAATTTTCCTGCGTCGAGCATGCAAAAAGTTTTATTAAAAATGTTCTACGTAAATTCCAGAAACGAGGTTAGCACGAAGAATAACGTCGGATCTTGTTTTCGTGCATGATGCAGCGAACAACGATAAAGGGCTAAGTGTGTTTTTCAACGAAAGGAAAAACAACTCGTGAAATGGACTTTTGCGGTTATTCGAAATGAAAAACAATGATTAAAATAAGCTCTTGACCTTAGAACGTTGACCGTTATTTGGGGATTTCATCGCGTTGATCTGAGGTGGTGACGTCATGAAGTGCATTTCGTTGATATTGATTTCTCACGTGAAAATGGGTCAATCAAAATCATCGCTCAAATGTGACAAATTGTGAAATGGCTTTTTCAATAGCCTTGAAATTTTTTTAAATCGTTGGGAAATTTGAAAATTCCGGTTCTAAAAGTTCAAATTTTTTAAATGGAAATTTCATTCAATTCATAGCTCCAGAAGTGAATTTTTAGGATACTTTGAAATGATAAAAGGTTTAATATAAGGCTTCATTTAAAATATGACGCGATTCATCAGTTATTTAACCGTTTGGTGATGAAACTAATCGAAGGTTAGGTTAGGATGTTGGGGCGTTTTTGTAACACTTGGGGCGACTTGAGAGAGAATTTTTTGAAGCAAAAGAGGTTGGAAATTGAATGAGGAACATTTTTTGTATAATTAATTTTTTTGTATTTCTTCAATTTCTCCACAATTTCACCATATTGTCAGCATCGTGAGCTAATTTCCTCATTTGGGGCGTTTTTGTGAAGCTTGGGGCGATTTGAGAGAAAAACTTTTTGAATAAAAATTGTAGAAAATGAAATTTTTTATATAAATAATTTTTTTGTGTTTCTTCAAATTCTCCATTATTTCACCATATTGTCCACATCGTGAGCTAATTTCCTCATTTTGAGTGTTTTTGTGAAGCTTGGGGCAACTTGAGAAAAAAGATTTTGGAACAAAAATCGTAGATAATGAAATAATGAACATTTTTTATTTTAAAATTTTTTTTGTATATCCCTCATTTTCAGCATCGTGAGCTGAATTCCTTACTTGGGGCGTTTTTGTGAAGTTTGAGGCAATTTGAGAGAACAACTAGCGAAACAAAAGTAATTAAAGAAACATTTTTTATGCTTATAATTTTTTAATATCTAAATTTTGTGATAATTTTGTTATTTCTGAAAAACAAAACAAAAAATGTCAAAAAATTTAACGAAATATAAAAAAATTGTTATTAAGAAAATTATTCTTTGGTCGCGATAATTTTGATATTTCTAAAAAAAAACACCAAAAAATGTCAAAAAATTTAACGAAATATAAAAAAATTGTTATTAAGAAAATTGTTCTTTAGTTGCGATAATTTTGATATCTCTAAAAAAAAGCAAAACAAAAAATGTCAAAAAATTTAACAAAATATAAAAAAGTTGTTATCACGAAAATTATTCTTTGGTCGCGATAATTTTGATATTTCTAAAAAAAAACACCAAAAAATGTGAAAAAATTTAACGAAATATAAAAGAATTGTTATTAAGAAAATTATTCTTTAGTTGCGATAATTTTGATATTTCTAAAAAAAAGCAAAACAAAAAATGTCAAAAAATTTAACGAAATATAAAAAAATTGTTATCACGAAAATTATTCTTTACATGATTTTTAACGTTTGTCTCAAAAGTTTTTCTCTAAAATTGCCAAAAGCCTCATAAAAATGCAACTATTGAAGAATTTTATATGCGATGTCGATAAAATTACGAAATTGTAACGAAATTTGAGGAGATACGAAAAAATCGTTAATGCAAAAAATATTCCTCATTTTATTTTCCATGATTTTTATTTCAAAAGTTTTTTTCCCAGGTCGCCCCAAGGCTCGCAAAAACGCTCCGATGCAACTACCTTCTCCCCTCTCAAAATTTGTGCCTGAGTAAGCGTTTTTTTTTGTTTATATTTTTTTCATATCTCATCGAATTTTCGAGTTATAATTCTTTTTCGTTTTTTTTTACCATAGAAATAATCCTCACGAGGAGAATTTTATTCATCGTGATGGGTAGTTTTTTGGAAATATTGTGCATGAAAAAAAATGCGAAATTTGATTTTTTTTGAAGAATTTTTTCTACCATTAAAGAGCCAATAACCTCACCCCTCCCTCCCGTCGTCTCCTAAGAACTCATTCTAATAGGTTTGCTGTTGAGAAAATCTGTCAAGACAAATTTCGAAAAAAAAAAATGCATAATTGTCATTTATTGACCCAATTTTTTGGAATTTTACTTACACTAGGAGAAAAGCATCGAAAAGACGATGGATTTAAGGTAAAATTTTCGTAATCGGGCGAGCTTGTCGGTTGATATTTTCAAAACGTAATGAATTATTCAAAATTACACGCGACATGTGTTTTGTAGAGCGAGTTAGAAACAAAAAAACCTTGGTGCATTTGTCGTCGAGCGTGAGAATAATTTCTAATTGTTTTTTTACTCGGTTCGGCGTATGTGGTGTTTTAGGTGTTTGAAAACGTAAGCCATATGTGTGCTTTGCCTGTTGTAACTATTTTTTTTTCGAGGCTTGAATAATCGAAAGCAACTGTTAAAGCATAAAAGCAAAAATTTTAATAACGTTTTGAATTATAATGAGAGCAAATTGCGTTAAATTTATGGCATAAGGACAGATACACACGTAGCGATAAAACACGTTTATGGGTTCGATTTTCGCTACGGTAACGACGTGCTCGCGGCGACAGGCGGCGTAATTTCGCGAATTTCGCGTCATATCTGGCGATTAATTTTTACTATTTGATTTTTGCTGGCGCGATTCGTCGCTCGATAGGGTATTTAAATGTACCGGCGACGAAGCCATTTAAAATCGCAATGACCTACAAATAAAGGGCTTCGTTGAGTAGGGTATTTTGCGTTGAATTTTTTTTCTCGTTTTGTTTCGATTTGCGCGGCGTATGAAAGCATGATTTTGAAAATTTTCGCAATTTAATCGATTTGGTATTGGGCGTTAAAAGACGCGTAGAAAAAGTTCATCCTTTGGTGTAATTTTCTTTTGTTATGAAAATAAGCACCTTGGAATGAAAATTGATCAAAGGTATATAGGGAGGGATTTGAGAATATTTGCATTTAATTAATAGCCGTAGACGTAGTCTGCGTATTGGTATTAGGTACCTCATGGAGACGTACTGTTTCTAATTCGAGGCGCCAGAACCCCAGCCGCATTGCTAAAAGGTTCAACGAGTTTTATCCATAAAATTAACGTAAATTAGATTTAAGCGAATCGGGTTTTAGTGTTATAATGTTAGCACCAACAAAGAGAGAGCTTTTATATCGTTAATGCTGCGCGAAGTAACTTCTGCACAACTATTCTCATTTTCGTGACATAAGAATTGTTTTATTATATTAAAAACCTTTTTCGCACGTTCGTGTTTTACGGTGTGCCAGCGCGTCGTCGGTTCGAAGAAAAATTACGTGAATTATTATGCCGAACTTGGCGTACGTACACGAAACGCGACCGTTAATTTTGTACGTTTTCCGACCTTACGGAAATTAGCGACGCGGATGCGTCGTAATGAAGAAAGCTTCGATGTCGTTTGTACTTCGCGAAGTCGGTGTAATCAACGAGTGGTAAATGAGAATGGTGCATAAGACAAATGTCTTGGTCGGGTGGTGTAACAAGACTTGAAGATTATACCGACTTCGTCTTATGAACCCTTTCGTTTGAGTGACCTTCGGCAATGGTGAGTGGAAGTCCAAATAATAGACTCCTTAACATGTCGCTTCCCTTCTTTCTGATATAGAACTTAATCCAAGGTGGCGATTTCAGTTTTATTCGTTTGATGGCGAAACAAACCAAAATTTATGTGGAATTGTAAAATTGGGGTGTTTTTGTGAGCCATGGGGTGACTTGGGAGACAAGAAGGATTCATTCTGTACCATAAAGAATTACCTAGCGTACAGAGTGACATTTTCATGTCACTTCGCGTCAGTGATGTTCATCAGAAGATGTTATCTGACGTCATATGCCACTCGCAACCATGACACATCACCATAACAATGACTTGTCATCGTATCGTGTCACTTGACATGCTAGCATGACATAATTACATGTCACTTTTGACCATGACACGTCACCAGGACAATAAATAGTCATCTATGACATAGTTTAGTGATGTGAAAAAATTATATTTTTCGTTAAACATGAATATACGACACATAACACGTTTTGAGAGGGAAAAATAATCTCCTGACTTGTCATCAGATATCATCACCACGCCTGTTACCATAACAACGTCATGACACATTACCATAATACATCATTATTCAGGTCATCATGACATGGCATCATAACATGGTCGCGAGATATCACTGTGACTTGCCATTCGGCGTATCACCGAGACATAATTATGTCACTCACAACCATGACACTTGATTATTCCAATGACATTCATCATGACAAGTCATCACATATCACATGTCAACCATAACCGTAACACGTCACCATGATAATAACTTGTCATCTTATAGCACATTACCCATGTTCATGACATGTCACCATAACAATGACGTTTCATCTACTAATTGTTATGATGGCGTGAAAATATCAAGATAGTCACTCACGAGCATGGCACGTCTCCATGACAACGGCTTGTCATTGTATATATCACTCATGATATGTCACCATATCAAGGCCTTGTCATCAGTGCCATCTATGACATGTTATCATGACATGAAAATATCAAGATTGTCACTCACGAGCATGACACGTCTCCATGACAACGGCTTGTCGTCGTATATATCACTCATGATATGTCACCATATCAAGGCCTTGTCATCAGTGCCATCTATGACATGTTATCATGACATGAAAATATCAAGATTGTCACTCACGAGCATGACACGTCTCCATGACAACGGCTTGTCATCATATATATCACTCATGATATGTCACCATATCAAGGCCTTGTCATCAGTGCCATCTGTGACATGTTATCATGACATGAAAATATCAAGATTGTCACTCACGAGCATGACACGTCTCCATGACAACGGCTTGTCGTCGTATATATCACTCATGATATGTCACCATATAAATGCCTTGTCATCAGTGCCATCTGTGACATATTATCATGACATGAAAATATCAAGATTGTCACTCACGAGCATGACACGTCGCCACGACTATGTTTACCATGACAACCGCGTGACGCTTTTTCGTCATGTAAGATCATGACAATTTTCTACTTTGGGTGTCACAGGCAAGATACGAAAATGTCAACAATTTTGAAACGAAAGTAATAGAAAATAAAATGAGGAACATTTTTGGTTGAATAATTTTTTGGTATCTCCTTATTTTCAGCATCGCGAGCCAAATTCTTTAATTGGGGTGTTTTTGTGAACCTTGGGGTGACTTGAGAAAAAATTTTTGAAACTAAAATCCTTGGAAATGGAATGAGGAACATTTTTGGTTGAATAATTTTTTCGTATTTTCTTTATTTTCAGCATCATGAGCTACATTTTTAGTTTGGGGTGTTTTGTAATTCTTGGAGCAACTTAATAAATTTTGAGTTTTTTTTTGTGGACTTGGGGGGATCACCTGAGGTGAAATCTGGGGATAACAGAAATTATAGATAATCATAAGAGGTGTATTTTTTTTGTTTTCAGTTTTTTTTCGTATTTTCACAAATTTTTGAGTTATTTGAAAATTTGTACTAGAATATTCGAGTTGTCTCAATTCGATTTTCAACAGTGATAATTTAATTTATATCGTCTTCGATTAAGATTATTTTTTTTTAAATTTCTTAACCTTATTTTTTTACATATGTGGTGGTTTTATATGGGTTGATGACGTCATTAATTGAAACCAGCAAGGTGCGCCATTAAATGACAACTCGGAGTGAGGTTGGAGACGCTGGAGACATTTTTAAAATTTTTTATTTCAAAACAATATGGAACCTTTTACAAATGATGTAATTTTTCAAAATTTTCAAATGTTGAACTTTTCGCTTAAAAATTCAATTTTTATTGGAAAAGTTGGACTTTAAATTTCCAATATTTCAAAATTATGTAATTTCGAATGTTCTTTTAAGCAGTTTTAAATCACTAAAGATCGTTTTCATCTTGATAATGTAATTTCATGTAAATTTGAATTTCGACGAATTTTCGGTAATTGAACATCTCAGCCCCCTCACCTTCTTTCTCTTTCATTGAAAAAAATGAAAAGTAATCGTAGGAAATTACTTATAATAAAATTTGAAAAAAATAAAATTCAAAATGAATTCTCGAAAAAATATAAAGAATACGAAATTTTATTAAATTTCCTAAAGTAAAAAATTCACGACGTAATTTCCACGCGTATTTATCGATGTTGTAAAATTAAGGAAAACTCGAAGCAGACAAAGGCGCATGGCTTAGAGCGGATCAAAAGATAAAAATTTTAATAACGAAATTTTATCTGAATTTTTCATCTTGGCTACGCGAATATTTTATTAAAATATTTAAATACATATTTACGTATTTATTCGAAATTCCATTCCAGATTCGCTTTAATTTCCATTTTTCGCGCATTATCTGCGACGATTTTAAAATTGCACCGAGATAAATTTAGTCGTTGGGCGAATCGATTTCGCCATTTGAATACGCGGTTTTTTTCCTCCTGCCTTGGCCATAAAAAACGAATTCATTTGAATGTTCATAAAGTTTTGCATTTCGTTATCGGATCGTCGACTTTGGAGATGGTTCTTCCAAGTGGAACAAGATGAAAGTACGTCTTGGTACACGATTGCCTCGACGAGGTTTCATTATCGTAAACGATTTGGCGAATCTTGATAAAACACACCGAGGGTGTTTTGCGCGAAAACGAGTTTGGGTTTTTGAAGTCGCTGGAAAAAAAGTCGAAAATTAGAACGCTCGGGTGTTTCTTATCTATAATGTCATATTTGTATTCAACGAGGTCAATTTGGGCATGGCTTTCGTGGTGTTTTTCAAAGGGCAAAAATGGCGCAAAAAATGGAAATATGGGTGTTTTGAAAAAATACCACTGTCGCGAGCCATTGTAAAAGTGATATTTTAAGAATTTGTTCAAACGTGTACATTATTTTTTCTTCGTGTAGTTGGTGAAAAAAGCCTCGTTGGAGTTGTTTTTTTGAAGCTTTGAAATTTATATTTCACTAACTCGGAGTTTTCGCATTCGTGGTGGTTTGTCTTTGAGGGTGGTTTTTTTTCTCGAGAAAAAACTAGCTCGTTTTATCATTTGATTTGTTACTTTTACCGAGATGGTCTTTGAAAAGGTGGATTTAAATTACGAGGTACAATTGTAAATAAGAATTTGCCTTTGTTTCAAGTAAAGGTCTTTGTTTGGCGTTTAATTCGACGATATGGCTTCGTCTTTAAAGGTTCATTAAACCTGAGAACTTGCTAACTTGGCTATTGAACTTTACAAAAGGGTAGTTTTAGTTTATCAATGAGCGTTAACGAGCTTTGTAAAGTGATCGAGCGAAGAAAAATTTAAACCAATTATGAAATTGCGACATCGACTGGGGTATTTTTCGGCGAAACGGCTATTTTAACGTAAAGTTCATCTTTTGGCGAAACAAGTTGTGAAACGAACGTCATTAGGAGGAAATTTTCGACGTAGGATGTCGCGGTGAAAGCAGAAATTTCGTGTCAGTTGCAAAACTCGCAACGTGTCTCGTCGCTGGAAATTATCAATCGTTTTGCAAAATATTATCAAACAGGCAATTTCGTCGCGATATCTGTCGATGAAAACGCATCGCGCTTTGACACTTTGTTAAATTATCCCAAGTATCGAAGTTTTCTCGAGTCGATAATGGAGGACGGCTTTTCAATGGAATACGCCGTTTTCATCTCGACGTTTATAATTGCTTTTTCGATAAAGACGGCGAATGTTGGAAAGCCACGTAATAGTAGTTTTTTCCAATTTCCAAAACGACGTTTCGAAATTAAAAATTACAAATGCAAAGCGCCTCCGAGATCGTACAGAATCATAAGACCGTATTAATTTATCCGCGAGAAAACGCGAAAAAAATATAACAATAGTAATGCACGTTAAAAGCTGAAAAAGTACTAAAGGTAAAAATTACTCGAAGGATTAGCACCGCCATAACGTGCTCGGCTTATAAAGGTTTGCAAAGCGTGTAACAGAGGGAAGAGAAAATCGTTAAAAAGAATCAAATAAATGTACCTAAAATAGGATAAAACTTTGAGGTCGAAGACGTTACTCTTCAACAAAGTTGAAATAAAATTTATTACCGGAGAGATGTACGTCCCTATGAAAACGCTATAATACAGCTTTTTTTCTAATGAAGATTAATTTTTTTCCTTTTTTATGCTTCGTTTTGCCATGTTTAATGAAAATGGCACGTTTGCGTTTAGTTTTTAATTATAACCGATGAATGGCGATATTTTCGTTGACCGGTGACAGCAGTTTTTATCTGATTAATTTTAGGGGTTTAATTAGAAGCGGTTTTTGTTGATCGTGTGTGTGGAGGTTTGTATGTATTTGATATATTCGTATTTTATTTTTAAAAATCAACGATATTTGGCAGTATTTTCAAGTTTTTTTTCGAGTTTTTTCAAATTGTTTTATAGCTTTGTGATAATTTTGTATGAATTGGCAACACTGTCGGAATACGTGTATGACGTCATATTATATTTATTTTAAATGCACATGATGCGTTTATTTTTTTATTATTTTATTTTTATTTTTTCTTCTAGTGTTGGACAAAATTGATCATTTTCATTAATCGATTATCGGAAAAATAGAACAATTGATTGCTTTCGATTAGTCCACAATATTCGAATAATCGATTAATATTCGTTAGTCACTTGTAATTTTGAGCAAGATCAATTATTTTCATAAATCGATTACTGAAGAAGTAGAACAATCGATTACTTTTGATTAATCGACAATACTCAAATAATCGATTATTGATTAACAATCGTTTGTCACTTGTAGTGTTGTGAAAAATCGATTATTTTCATAAATCGATTATCGAAAAAAATTGAACTCTCGATCACATTTGATTAATCGATTAGTAATTACTTCTCTCTGGTAATGTTGTGCAAAATTAATTATTTCTATTAATCGATTATCGAAAAAATGGAACAATCGATTACTTTTGGTTAATCGACAACATTCAAATAATCGATTAATCGATCAACAATCGTACTTCGATAGTACTGCTGTGTATAATCGATTATTTTCATGAATCGATTATCGAAAAAATGGAACAATCGATTACTTTTGATCAGTCTACAATATTCAAATTATCGATTAATAATCGTTTTTCACTTGTAGTGTTGTGCAAAGTCGATTATTTCCATTTTCTATATATCATTATCAAAAAAATGGAATAATCGATTACTTTTGATTAACCGACAATATTCAAATAACCGATTAATCGATCAATAATCGTACTTCGATTAGTAGTGCTGTGTGAAATCGATTATTTCCATGAATCGATTATCGAAAAAATGGAAAAATCGATTACTTTTGATTAATTGACAACATTCAAATAATCGATTAATCGATCAACAATCGTACTTCGATAGTGCTGCTGTGTATAATCGATTATCGAAAAAATGGAAAAATCGATTAATTTCGATCAATCGACAATAGTCAAATAATCGATTAACAATCGTTTGTCTCTTGTTGTGTTATTCAAAGTCGATTATTTCCATGAATCGATTATCGAAAAATGGAATAATCGATTAATTTTGCTTAATCGACAATATTCAAAAAATCAATTATTCGATCAATAATCGTACTTCGATAGTGCTGCTGTGTGTAATCGATTATCGAAAAAATGGAAAAATCGATTACTTTCAATCAATCGACAATACTCAAATAATCGATTAACAATCGTTTGTCTCTTGTTGTGTTATTCAAAGTCGATTATTTCCATGAATCGATTATCGAAAAATGGAATAATCGATTACTTTGATTAATCGACAATATTCAAAAAATCAATCAATCGATCAATAATCGTCCTTTGATAGTACCGCTGTGTATAATCGATTATTTCCATAAATCGATTATCGAAAAAATGGAACAATCAATTACTTTCGATTATTCAACAATATTCGAAAAATCGATTAATAATTGCTCGTCGTAGTTGTGGTGATAATATTTGTATTACACTTTTTATTGAGTGTATGAAATTGGGGAAGATTGCCTGCGGTAAAATAACTTGAAAATTTCGCCGTGCTCTGAACCCCTTCTCGACGACTCAGGAAATCATGCAATACTTACAGAACACCCTATACAAAATATCATTTATGACAAGAACAAACGTGCAAGTTTACCAAATAAATCGTCCATAAAGGAGGCAAATTCATCGCCATCGCCATAAAAAGCTCACGTTCGGTGTTTAATTAAGAAAATTTAACGAAATAGTAGAATTTTATTTTACGAGACATGGCAAACGTTCGATGTAAATTATGGGCTTTTTATCCGAAAAAATAGACACCATAGAAGGTTTTTGTTTTTCATGGGTTATTTGAAAAACGCCAACTTTCGGGTATCTTTTCAGCTCGCGCCATGAAATCGAGCGAGTTGGTAAGAAAAAAAATAAATCTCCGTATACCTACTTTATCGTTTAAGGTGAGCTTATGGCGTACATCTATTTATGATACGTATGTTTATTTTCCCTTGTAACATAACTTTTTTATTAACAGTCCAGATGGAAATTCTTTTTCGTGCGTATAATCTTGTCGTTTTGTGAGATTCATTTTTATAACCGCACGAGCATAATACGATATCTTTATACCGAGCTTGTGTAGTGTGTGTAATAGAAAAAAAAATGATAAAAAAATACGCGCTTATTTAATCAAAATAAATATGCTTCGTCATTGTTTTTAAAAATTATGTCAGAATGTTTGATATTCTTTACATGTCATCTTAGTATATGACGCTTGGTTGAGATTGCCGTGGGTAATTTTTATATGGTATTTTTGTATGTGTATGGTCGCCTTTACATGGATTTTATTTTTGCGGTAATTTATTAACTCGAACGTACAGACGGAGAAGATATACTTACGTAGACTAATAAAATTCAATGCATCGTTGATATACGTAATATAAAAATGATAAACTATACGTTTATCGTTTTATTATTCACCTACGCTTGAAAAAAATCTTGCCAACTTAACGTAAACTTTCACTTTGTATTACGATAGTAAACAATGATTTTTTTTATAGTAAATTTTATAAAAAAAGCATAGACCTTTCAACAAGACCGATGAATAAAAGCGTAAAAAAATCTTCGACTGCCAATTTTCATACGAGTGTAAAGAATTTCAACGTGTTAGTTTTTCTTTGTAAAACGTGTCATAGTAAATTCTTGAAACATTTCAATAACTTGGAAGATTTCAATACGAGATATTTTTAGCGCTCGAATTTGTATGGAAATTTCGTCGAAATTGTACAAATATTCGTCAAGGTTAGGAAAATGGCCTGGGAAAGCTTCGGCACGAAAAAGGAATGCGATAATTATTTTCATGCGTTGCGGTTGATTACTTTGGCAGTGTTGAGTAATTTTGAAAGTTCGTATAACGTTTGTGAAGGCATGAAAATGAGATTTGAGGTTAGGCTGCTTTACCTCAACGGATTTACCGAATATTTTAGCCGTTTACACGTGACTGAGAGTATAATTTCGCGTAAGAAGTTGAACAAACTATGGAAGTTCTATACCCGAATAGATTTGCATATTTTAATTTCACCAATATCAAGTTCAACACTGTAATCAAATATAATTGATTGGCTATGGGAGTCGAAAAACGCGAGTTTTTTCGACGCAAATGTCACTGTTGCCAACCTACGCGTGATGTGGTTAAACTTACACGTGGGAATTAGAATTAAAGGGAAGTAATCCTCGGAATCTGTAGGATTACGTCTTACGAGCTCACGATTTTACGTTATTTTTCACTGGCTTTTTGAAGTTATTAGCGTGAATGTTGGGAGAAAAATTCCATACGGTGGATTCAGCTTACGTGATATTGGAATATGTACCGCTTTTCTACATGCTTAGAGATGAAAGAGGCAAACGATAAAGTTGGAAATTACAAAAGTATAGTTCATTAAGTAACGAATCACCTTCCAAGTTGCATAAAAGTTAATATATTACATCGCGGGGGAAAGAGAAAGTTGGCAACTTGGGTAAATCTCATGTAAAGCTTTAACTCAATTCTACAATATGGAGCTTACGTTATACATAAAAGCTTTCGCGAAATAATCATTACCAAGTAGTTCAACTCATTTAAAACTCGCGCAAAATCCAGCGCTGGTGTAATGATTAAGTGTTATATTGAAGCTGAACTAAAAACTTAAAAGTTGCTTTTAATGTACTTATAACTATAAATTTTCATACTTCCATTCACGTTGGTTTTTTTCATTTGAAAAAATTTTTTACTTAGAAATATCAACTTTTGTAATACAGAACTTTCATTTTTAAAAGTTTCTACTTTTTTTTTTGTACCGGAAATATCGAGGATTGTTTTAAAATCCAAGTTTTAAGTATAGTGTAATAATTTTGTTCGGCGAGGTTTTCCAAATGCGTATTTGGTCGTAATTTACTTAAACAATGACCTTAAAATTCATATACTAATGTTCTATCCATTAGCGAGGGAGTTGGTTACTTATAGTTCGGTATAATAATTAATAGGATAGTGACGTTAATAAATGGAGTGTCTCATTTTGTTATATGTGACGTTATTTGTCAACGTAATGTATACAGTGCATCCGCAAAAATAACCGAAATAAAAATCCATAATGCTACATATTCAAGATTGTGCTTGTCATAAAAATCAATCGTATATGAAAAAGATGAACGAAATACTCAAATGTTGAAATTGCTATTGAAGGGAGTAGGCGTCGAAGACCGTACTTAAAATTAGTATTCGTTGTGTTTATATTCTAAATTCATAAAATCGCATTGATTACTTATTTAGTATTCATATCAAAAGCAAACGAATTGATTACATTAATAGAAACAGTTTACGAAATGTTTTTGCAGCGTTGGTTCGATGCGTGTGATTAATGAGTTGTTGCATTTGTGTTCTATTTTATATAAATAACGGAATATAAGTTGTCATTTGTTGTGATAAACCAACGAAGTATTTTTATTTCGAAATGGTTTTTCATTTCCTTCATTTCAATCACCAAGCAACCGATATCACACTGAAAGTATCATGTGATATGGAAAAGAACGATTTTGCGCATCGTTATTCATATCTTATCAGTAAGCTTCGGTGATTGGTTGTAATAAAATGAACGATATAAATATCGAAATTTATTTGTTTTTGGTGGAAATTATATTCATCCGAGGTATTTAAAATGATGAAAACATTCGTATTAAGATATTCGACGTTTATTTTCAACGTAAATTCGTGCAATTTGTAAGCTACCTCGAAATCGAAGCATAGACTATGTGAATTTACGTATGAATGACGTTTATGTCTGGTGAATTAAAGTAGGAGAAATTGATTCAGCTGTACGATTCAGAAGATAAATACTTCACTTCCACTAATCAATATGTTCATTTTGTTATCTCATTTCACATACTCCATTTACTTCCTAATGAAAACAAAAAATAAATAGCAAAACGACCTACATAAATATATTTCAGTGGAAAAAAAAACTAGGTAAGTAAAAAAAATTGAACGTAGGAAATGAGAAAAATTAAAATAACATTATCGAATTAAATTTCGTACACGACGAGCTGCGCAGGATCTTGGCAATAACGCTGTTAAAGCTTTTCAGCTTAAAATTATCGAATATCTTTGAATAGGCAAGTTAACACGAAAAAGCTGCAGGTAAGTTTTGACCAATCGCGAACGAGTATATGTTGAACAGCGAAGCCAAGTTGTCGATTTGACCCGAATGTAGTTGTTCTTTTCCTTGCGCCTTCGTACTGCAAAGTAGAAAATACGACCGCACCCTGGTTAGTTAGTGTGTTCTCGCGTTCGTTTATAATATTATTATATTATCATTGTTTTTAAAATTCGTTCAGGTTTTGTACGGTAAATAAAATTATGTTCGTTTGATTATTACCGTCATAGAGAAATATAACCGTTTGATTATTTCGTGTAAGAACTATTTTTCGGTAGTAACGGTCGCGGAGTAATACAAACTGTGACGTCATCATCCCAGGAATTGTTGCAGAGCTATTTCAGCTAACGAAGAAAGCTCACCGGTGTTGTTTTTAGGAGTTGTTATCGTTTTATATTAAAAATACTGTGTGGTGGTAGTGAATTGTTGTAATTTCAACGAAACTGAATATATATAATATAAATTAAAATGGTAAGTAATCATGTCAAGTTTAATCGTAGTTAATTTATCGACGCTTTGGACCGTTATGTGGTAATCGCTAGACGTGGATTCGCCTTTTCGAATACGTGTTTCGGTTTTGAGTATTTTAACGATTAAACTAGCGTTATTTCTCCAGCATGTAATTTCAGATATGTCGTGGTATAGAAGTACGATTTTCTTCGTTGAAATAATGGCGTTTTGGTAATCGATAATGTTCGAAATGCTGCAATTTCCGTAGCTACGTCGCGTTCATGTTCAGTTTTTTGGCATGTTCTTTCACAGTGATCGTATTTATTATGAAATTACCATTATTCCGTGGTGGTTTCAGCTGAAAGTTGATCGTTATTTGTTATATACCGACGATTGCGTTCGTGTGTTGAATAACCGTTACAAAATAACGAACGTGTGAGTTGAATTGTTCTACCTCGGTATCGATTTGTAATAGGAATGTTGAGTTCGCTTTTTCTACTTCGTTCTGTATCAAAATTACATAATTTTCGGGTTGAAATTTCACAGCAAGGGGATATCGAAACGAACATTTATTTTCACGCACATCTTAAATGACTTATAATCTGTAGGTTTTCTCAACAAAAGATGCATTTCATGTGGCAAATTATAACGTGTCTATCGTAGCGTGGGTTTTTATACGAAGATTAATTTTATTCGCGAGTTTCTTATCAGTCTAGTGATAAGTTAAGTGTCGCGTCGATGTTTGCGACCCTCGATGGTATTTATTTTTGGCGCCAAAATTCACGTCATGAACGTGTGGTCATTATCAAGGATGTTTTTTCTACGCGAAAATCAAATTTCTCGTATTTTTAGACGCGTGTAAACGCCGATGATTCGGTTATCGAAGAAATTTCGCGGAAAGCACCGTTCACCTTGAGGTGACGTAAAGTCGAAATTTTAACCGATGGAAATTTTTTTCTAAGGAGCTCCTCCGTCCTCCGGCGTCAGCACTTCTGCCCAAACGATGCTCCAATCTGAGAATTCACGATGGAAGTGCTCAGCGTGATTTTCCTGCGCAAATTAGACGCTGTTTTCTCGCGATTTTATCCCGAGGCTGCGAAATTTCATTAGATTTGTGGCTACCTGGTACCTGTATTGTTCGAGAACTAATCTAATTCTTCTCTAGGGAGTAATTCATTTTTTCTCGTGATAAAATTACCATCGTGTAATTGGATTAAGCTCTGAAGAGGAGTTTCACTTGTCTTGATGCTTTTGTAGTAAATAAAAAGAGGAAATATTTGTGATCGCAAAATATAAGTTTATTCTTCGAATTCCTTATCGTCATTTGTGATTAAAACGTTTGGATTTTTTTGAATTTTTTTCTCGTAATCGAAACGAGATTGCGAGGTGATAGTTTCATCAAATGGCGAATAATTAATGGTGTTTATTTTTATTTTCTTCTTGGCGAGTTAATGATTTAAGTAATTAGACATTTTCAATTTTTCATACAAAATTGGATTTATTTTTCGTTTGACGTGTTACCTTGTAATATTTGATTGACATAAAGTGATCAGAGGCTTAGGGAATTTTCTAAAATTGGAATTTCAACGAGAAAATTGAAATATTAATTAGACGAGTGGAAACCGTGAAACATGTGATAGAAATTAAAATAATTAAATCAATTAAAATAAAAAAAATACTTTTTTATTAAATGTATTTCTAAATTTGAGTGTATTGGTGAGAAATTTGAAGTATTAATTACACTAGTGAAAATCACTAAATATGTGATAGAAATTAAAATAATTAAATTAATCAAAATTATAAAAAAATTAAAAATATTCTGAATTTTTTATAATAAAATATTACGTATAAAAAAGAATTAAAATTCTTGAAATTCTTGAAAAAAAATCGACCGTAAAATATTTGAATTCGAAAATAGGCAAAATTTATTACCGAAGGCATCTAATGCCTAAAATTTCAACTCGTCTGAAATAATTAAAATAAAATAATAGACCCTTCGATTATGCCAAATAATTCAACAAAAATCACACCGAAACCATTTCGATTCTTCACGTGTTATTTAAACGAAAAAAAAATTATATATTTGGAAAAATGAAAAAAAAAATGCAACAATGTATACAATACTTATTATACTCGAAACAATTAAACAAACCTTGTAAAAAATAACAAAAATGTATTCAAAGTATCAAAGAAGAATTCGTTTTCAAGCAATTGTACCAAATCATTGAATTTCTTATCAAATCACGTTATTTACTCGCAATTTACGTTTTTTCTTCGAATAAGCGACCTTGTACGTTGGAATTTTTTCATTTGTTGATACGCTTGTTTCAACAGAGAGAGAAAAAATTCAGAAAAATGTCTCGCCAATGGAAAACTGACGCATATAAACTTTTATTACATTCCGTTAATAAATTTAATCGATCAACGAAACAGGAAGAATGACGATCTGGTTTTTTAGAGTGAAATTCCGCGTAAACAGATTTTCTGTGACGTTTTCGTGAAATGGGTTGAAATTTTTTATTTTGTCCGAATTTCGAGTCTAGAAAATTGCTTTAGGAATTCTTGGAATTTTTTCATTTTAAATCGTAATATGGACTGCGATCTATTGACGAAGTGAGGGGAGGGGGATTTAAAATTACGAATTTATCGTGCTTTCCTAATTTATTCGAAAAATTAAGGCGATTGTAATTAGTAAATTTTTATCGTATTTGGTGAAAAAAAAATCACGATTTTAATTTATTTTCGTATATGTTTTGAAGTCCAACGAAATCATCGGTTTCGGTTATCAGCTTCTGAAATTGTAAATTTAGCAGAAAAAATTAATAATTTGTATACGTGCGTTGTTTTTCTGTATATTTGATAAATATTATTTCGATAGGATTTCGTAATCTAGGAAAAAATGTGTTTCTTAGGGAGATTATTTGTCAAAAGAGAGGGGGGCTTCTGCTATCGCATCAAAGCATAAAGAAGCCGTCTGGTCATGGAAACCGGAAGAAAAAAAATTGTTTAACACGTGCGAAGGACGACGACGTCGTCACGCGAATTTCGCCACATTCCGATTTCCTGGAGATGTATCATTTTCAAAATTAGAAATCTAAATTGTCATGTTTTAAAGTATCATCAAAGTGGAGTCGATTTTGGATTTTTTTTTTGGAATTCCGCGTCGTCGATTGTCCCATCCGAATCATTTGCGAACGTCTCGTTTCAAATGTAATTCGGCAATTTGTCGCGACTCGGCGAGGTTAATGTGACGTTAGAATTCAACGAGTGTTCGTAAATAGAAGCAAGGTTTGTTTGGCTAACTCGAGGAAAGAATAATTTTTGAATTTTTTATCCACCAAAATTGCGAAATATTTATGATATTGAAAAATTATTGCAAATTATGAGATGTTTTCTTAGGATCGAAATAAAAATTATTTTCGAATATTTCACATGCTCGGTAACATGTCTGCGTGGAAATTCGAAGAAATACGTCATTTTGGTTAGAAAGCGCAGAAAAAAGCCTCAAAAGTGAATTCAAGCGTGTAATACGATTCGAACGGCGGAATTAGGTTATTCGAAGGAATCGCCTATTTACTAAAATCCATACGAGCGATTGAAACTGACATCGAAGGTTTCAGCATCTGTAATTCGTTCGATTTAGATGAGTAATTTCATCCAATAATCTTTTTTTCTCACCTGATGAAGCTTTCGATGAATTCGCGCGTGGTTTTTTTCATCGAATTTTTTACATCGAACCTTTTTTTTGAGATGTTTTCTCGTTTCGAGTTGCATATGTTGCTCGTGCTATGAAGAATTGAAAGAGGTATCTGCTTTGTGGAAACTCGACGAGTGATGATGAATTACGTGAAATTTGATCTTGTGAAGAGTTCTAGCCTGAGGGTGTCTTCAGAAGGGTTTGTTTTCTATGTTATCGCAACCAAGTGTTTTTTATATTTTATTGGACTTGTAGTTGGGAAATATTGGTATTTATTTTTTTAGTCTTATTTTTTTTAACATTCGTAATAAGTTGATATTCGATTTGGAAGTTTTTCATTTTAATTTTTTTAATTATAAAAATTTTAGTTTACTTAAATGATATTTTCTTTATAAAAAAATGATAAATAAATTATTTTTTCCACTTACATTTTTTTTAATCCATGAGTTTAATATTCAACTTGATTTTTTTTTAATATCTTTTAATATAATTATAAAAATTTAGTTTATTTAATG
>QBDW01001688.1:0-81234 GCA_003261595.1 Maconellicoccus hirsutus
TACAATACAAATTATTACATTAATTTTGATATTCCCGATTTTATTAATACGAAATGGAAAACATAGAAATTAAGTTAAACGAAGTGATATCCGAAGATTTCCGAGCATTTCCGAATATTTATCACTTGAAAAAAACTAGTGGACTTTAACGCCTTGTGTTTTGTTTGAGATGACGTCATATATCGAAATTATACATATATTATGAGGAAATTTGAAGAGAAACGAAAAAAATTATTATTACAAAAAACGTTCCTCGGATGGTTTCCTTGTATTTTCATTTCAGAATTTTTTCTCTCAAGTTGCTTCTTAATCAGTTATTCTATTCGGTTTCTTTTTACTTCGGTAATTTACTTTGGTAAAATGATCAATCTTTTGTTTTATCTGCACATCATCGAATTCACAAATCATCAATTCGTCGATACAATCGAATACAATTTTGCAATTGGGACTGTCAAGCAAAGTGTCTGATATCTGGTGGTGATTGATGAAACTAACGAAGAGGTACCGATGAGACGTCGATCAGCGCAATCATACACTTATGGTTGCGAAATTTTCAAAATTTACCAGCAATTTTCGAATTAAAATACAGAATTTTAATTTCTGACTCCTAGCGGTTCGTTTTGAACTTACAAAGAGGTACCTCACATTAGCGCTCCAACAGATTCTTGACTGTCCCAATAGTTTTCGAACTGTTTTGGAAACCTCTCTCCCCATTCCCTCCAACCACAATATGAAATCACCATTTAAAGGTTTGGCTTACCGGGTATTTATTTGAAACCCTGCCAATCAGGGATGCAACGACGTCAGAAAAAAAAGTTATGATGGCTCTGTACAAAATCATAAATCAAGTTTTTCTGTTGAATAATTTCATCTCAATTGGTGTAAAAATCGTCTTGAACGCCACGTTGATTAAAAAAAATTCGTCAAAAAATTAATTATATGATTTTGTACTTTACCCCGTCATGGCTTTTTGCAACATTTTTAGGATGTCGGTGTCACTGCTCTGACAGGGTTGCAAATAAACACCCGGTATTTCAACGTTCAATTCAAGCTGATAAAATTGATAAGAATCGCAATCTTGGATAGAAATTCGACAAAAATAAACGACACGATTAGTTATGAAATTTGTATTAATAAAATTTAACAAAAAGGAAAAAAAATGACTTCAAATAAAACATCCAATTAGGAATTAATCTAACGTTACTCACAACGATTGTCAATGATTAAAACATTCGTTCAACTCGATGATATCGTTTCAAGAACTACACCTACAACGAAATAATCCAGTATATAAGGAAATTGAGCGTAGAAAATGTTGGAAACGTATAAAAATACATAAAGTAAAAAAAGAAAAACTAAAGCAGTCTGTTCTAGAGTGTTCGAATAAAATAATTGCCAAGTGAAAAAAAAAGTGTAAAAACTAGCAAAATTATATCGATCACTCCGTTGATATTTGGAATGTACTAATGTGAGGAAATCACTACAAGTCTATAAAAACACAACGTACTGAGGTGAACTTTCTAACACAAAATAAACTAAAACTAAAAATTAACGACCCTGTTTCGTTCATTCAATCACAGTAAAAAATTATCATTGGAAAAATGATATAAAAAAATAAGTTCGTGATTCCATTTTGAAAATGTTAACGTAAAAAAAATTAAACGTTAATAAATAAGAAACTTCACGTTAACATTTTTAAATACGGAAAAAACTCAATTACTAGAAATCCACGCCTCAAGTTAATTTCGTCAGTTTCGAACTCGCAACGATGATTTCAAAACCATTACGAATGTTAATATTTCACTGGAAAATAACGCTTACGTTTTTACTGTTAGTAACTACAAAAATACGTAAAATGACTAATTTGGTTAAAAAATCTCTCAAATGTGAATTTGCTCGAGAGAACTACAAAACCAATCTACGAACACCGCATTCGCAACAGAATTTCGCGATGTCTAATGGATATTTGGCTCCACATTCGTGACAAAATTTAGATAATTTTTGGTTCTGATGTATACTGGCTTCTTGAAAATCCGAAGTCAAAGAGAGCGTCGATGATTTCAACGTATCAGCATCCGGGGTCGATGTCTTGCCGTAATATTTATGAGATTCGGATAAAGCCGGAGATTTACGATTCAAACTGTAAATTAACGCGTTAAAATGGAAATTTTCAATTTCGTAGAGATTAGCAAAAAAAAACTTACCTATTGTAGGCCGAATCTATGCTCATTTTACTTATCATCGAATCGCCTCGTTCTAATTTAGCGTTTTTTTTATTAGCGTCGACATTGTCGGTAAAAGTGTCATCGAAAGATGTGCTATTTAAAACGTTCTCAAATTCGGTGAATGAATTAAGCAAGTCGAAATTTTCACCATCGAGTAAACTATTGAGTTTCTCCAACTTCTCGTCATATTTACTCGGATACGAGTTCATGGTAAATGTAGCATCGGGTTCTTTTGATTCTTTATTACCATATAATAGGTTCTCCATTTTGAGGTTCTTCTTGATCGAATTTTTACACATCTTGTCGGCATTACAAGCGGAAACGGATCTTTGTAATATTTGCGTCTCGTCGTTACGCGATTTCTCGGCGCTTTTACACATCTTCATTCTATCCTCCGGAATATCGATGCTAACCGAAGAACAGAGACTTAAATTACTTAAACTTATTAACGGATAACGATTCATATTCGTGTCCGTTTGCACCGGTATTTCGTATTTTGTCGTAATAGGAGGCAAGTACGTTTGGTCGTTTTTATCGTAATCAAAAGACGGTATAGGAGTTGGCGTCCTATTTAAGAGTTCCGAACTACCGTTCGAGTATTTACTAAATGCCGACGTAGGTGAAGTTTTGAAGTGTTTGTCTGACGCGTCTGTTTGGCAAGATATTGTTTTAACTGGACCGTTATAAGATGATATATTTTCTTTATTATTGAAATTATTCCATCTTTCTTCGTTTATCGGTGATGGCGAGTTTGCGTCCAATTTAGATACCGTAAATGTTTCGTTTAATGGCTGCGTTTCAACATTGGCGTTAACGTCTTTTAATAATTCCTTCATTTGGTGCTCGGCCAAAATATACGGGTTGTACGTCCTGGAAGATCAAATCGATTAGTACGAAATAAAGATAACGTTTTACAGGAAATCTAGTCCAAGAGATTAAAACTAATTCTGAAGTGTACACGTGAAAAAAATAAAGAGTTGAATCGACAGTGAAAAATATGTAATGGATTTTCAAGACATCGAGTTTTATCATAGCTTTATCCAAGATGGCGTTTATTATGAAATTTACGAGTTTGGTGGCGAAACAAACTGAACATTAAATGGAATATTTATTTTGAGGCGTTTTTGTAAGGCTTGAGGTGACTTCAGACAACCATTTTTGAAGCAGAAATTATTGGAAATTAAATGAGGAATATTTTTTGTAATGAACACTTTTTCGTATCCAAGGTTGGTGGAACGAAATACGAAACGTAACGGAATGCACTTTTTCCAAAAAAAATTACTGCAACGTTATGCGAAACGAAGTTTGGAAAAAAAGTAACGAAATATGGAACGAAACGAAACATTTCATCTCGTGCTTTTCGTTTCGCGTTTCGTTTCTTATTTCGTTCCACTACCCCTGGTTGATCTTGTTTTGTTTTTTTTCTTGCAAGATGAATTTTCATGAATTTTTTGGGTTGAAAAACGAAACGAAATCATTTCAGCGAAGAAACGAAACAAAATTGGAGAAATCATCGAAACGTTACGTGAAACGAAACGAATTCGTTTCGTTCCACCGCCTCTGCTCGAATCTGTCCACATTTCGTCATTATTTCGCAATATGACGTCATCTCAAACAAAATTCGTCAATTGGGGCGTTTTTGTGAGTCTTGGTGCGACTTGAGATGAAAACTTTTTAAACAAAAGTTGTTGGAAATTAAATGAGGAACATTTTTTATAATGAACATTTTTTTCGTATCTCCTCGAATTTTGTCGTAATTCAAGTTTTTTAGGAAATGACGGCAAAATTATCAGCCAAATTGTTAGAACCGATAGAAATTGTTACATATTTTCATAAAATATTCCGTTTAAAAAATCTTGAGAATTATTATTTTTTAAATCAATTATTCAAACATAAATTGAAATGAAAAAAATTAAAAAATCAATATCGATAAAGTAAACAAACAGCGTCATGCAATAGAACATTTTCACAAGGAAAGATAAATAAGCACTTATAAAAATATAAAGATAATATTCTTTGTTAGCCATAAAATTGGTATTTGTAATATTCATTATTACGTACATGTTAATTGATGGCTTATTCACTTCACTGGCGGATATTTTCGATGTTTGCATTGACGGTTTAATCTTCGTACCATTCGCTGATATCCAATTTTGAACGTTGTTGTAATCGGTTTTCTTCACTTGGAAAGTACCGTTTAGAGTATCTTTTCTGAAATTGATATATACTTTTAATAAAGTGCTTCATCGGAATAAATAAAAGATACGAAAACAAAACACGTAAAATTAATTTCAATTAAAAAGTTAATGTTGAACTTACTCCGCTTTAATTTCTGGTTTTTTAGGCAATTTGCCTTTGTAACTACACCTAAGAACATTTTGGCGGATAAAATTAGTTTCTTTCATATCTTTTGATTTTTTATTATCTGAAAAAATTGAAGCAAAATGAAATATTTACGAAATTACTGAAAATCTATAAATCAGCGCATCTTTGAAATATTACCTAAAATTTTGGCCCTAGATTCGTGCTCAAACGGTTTACAAATTTCTTTATCTCTCCTTGGTTCGTTTCTATTACTTAATGAGTTATGATTATCTTGAAGGGTTACTTTAGGAGAATATTTTTCACGTGTTATGCTCCGTCTTGATTTAAAAGAAGGTGCTCGATACTGCAAAATGCGATAAAACAATAATAACGAAACTTTGAAAAAAAGTAATCAAAGTATACCTTGGTCCTGGCCTCCAACCTTTCCTTGGCTTCTTGAGTAGCAGATGATTTCAAATTAATTCGAATACTTTGCTCTTTACACCACTCAATATGACGATCAAAAGCTTTCGGACCGAAGCTTCTATCACAGTACGGACATCTTTCATAATTCGACGATTTCGACATCGGACTAGTTACTTTGTTGATTTTACGAGCAGGAACGTGATGAGGTGTATCGATATTTTTCAACGGTACCAATTTCTCTCGACTATGAGAACTCGTCATGGTATCTTTCTTGGAAACCATAACTGGCAAGAATTCAGCTAGCTCTGTTCCCTGAATGCGTTGCTTAGCTGAATCGAAAGTTTTACGTTTTTTGTGCAAAGTTTTCTCACAAACTTTAGAATGTTTGGCGAGACTTTCTGGGACAAATTTGCGCGTACAGAACTGACATGGTATTCTATCAGGAGTGATTTCTTGAGCTGAAACATATTTTCGATTATTCGTTAAAAATCTCGAACCGAAATTGGCTCATCGGTATCGTAAAAATCGAAGAATATCGAAGTGGGTTGCTCAATGCCAAATAAACTCCCACGAATATTTGACATTTGGAAAAAACCGTGATGATTTTGTCCCCAATTAGAAAATCTTCGATAATAATACATTAGTTAGGCGTTAATTTAGTGAATTTTCCATTTAAAAAAACGCTTCTAACATAAGAATTAATAATATTAGCCTACGAATGTGTTAAATAATCAGACACCGATTTACCTTCGTCTTCGAGGTCCATTAGAAACGTGAAACTTTGAAAGATCGATGAATTAAAATAATATTAAGATCTACGATGAAATTAAAAATAATTAACTTCGAGTTTAATTAAAAAATAATCTATTTTAGTTATACAATCAATGAAATTAAAGTTTTGAAACACTATTCTTATCGTGCGAAAATTCTCCCTGAAGATGTTGTTTATTCTCCATAGCAGGTAAATGGACAGGAAGGAGGTACGAACACCTCTACTTTTGACAGCTTTAAATATGACGTCATTATACTTCAAAACTCGCTGGATATCGGTGGGTTGAGGTGAGCGGGAGTACTTGAAGTTGAACTGGAAATTGAACGAAATGAAAAAAAGATCCGATAATAATTTGTTTTGTAAACTGAAAAATATGTTATTTTTTGTATTAATTTTTCTTCTGAATTTCGCTGGAAATTTGAACATAGTAATTCGGTACCTCGAAAGCTAAGAAAATGTCGAGTAATATATTACATGTAATTACATCATGTAAGAACTATAATAGTAAAAGTTAAACATAAATTTTATTGTAATGGCGACAAACGTGACATGGCATTTCCAAGGTGTAATTAACTTATAATAATATTTTTTTATTGCGTTCTATTTTTCTTCTTAAATATCTCAATTAATTGATTAATCGAAGTACTTTCGGAATTGTCACAAATGAATTTTTACTCTTGCCCATTTTCTTCGAAGTTGTAAACACTCGAATAGGTAGATGAATTATTTCATTTATATCACTTTTGATTGATAAGCGATTTTTAATCTACATAATTCGGCATATTAATAAAACGCCGATAAATCATGTGAACTTCGATAGAAAGTTTATACAAAATATAGACAATAGACATCTATTTTTTTTATCAGCGTGATTTTCTGTTTTATTTTTACTTACTTCGATATTTCCTATATTTTCGTTTTTCTTTTCCTTGTTTCTATTATTAATATTTAATTTACAAATATCTTGCAAAAAATTACACAATTTCGAATAATCATTTTTGAATGAACGTCAAATACGGGAAATTATTTTTTATAGGTTTCCACCTCCAGTCCTAAGGGAAAATTTCAACTACGCAATTAAATATCACCCAGCTACGTAAATTTGTTAGGTATTTATGAAATAAATTATTTTCATTTATTATGTACTTTTAAATATGTACATAAAGAATAACAAAATACGAATTTATATTTCATTACTACTTGAATTGAATAGTTATGGCGAATGAAAAAGAGAAAAGACAATAAACGAAAGTTTACGTCGAAGGCTAATCCGTTATTAGTTTGTAAAACTTTTGTTCTCAAGGATGAATTTTATTTATCTCATATCTAAATGCGAGACATATATACGGCGACTCCACTCCTTAAAAGTAATTCAATACTCCGGTCTTCTCAAATTTCAAAACAACGAAAAAAATAAAAAAATACAAATGAACGAGATTGCGCATCACTTCAATAATACAAGTATAGGTAAGTCAAAAGTGACGTCAAAACCGTAATAACACTTGGTAGGTATTCTTCTAACGTGTTTCATCACGTTTAAACATGACGCAGCGAAAAGTAATCACATTTCGTCATTTCTACGGGTAAATTTGCAAATTTATAAAATAACTTAATCTTTAGATGAAACAAATTGATAAAAACGACAAATTTTAAAAAGACAATTAAAAAATTATTGAAATTAAAAAAATCATAAGTATGCCATCATTTCATTGCTCATTCATTTTTCATTTTAAAAACGTTGAAAAGCGAAGGGATGAAATTTTTACTTAATGTGATGTAGGAGTAACTTCATTTTTCAATTAATAAATTTTTTGTTTTTGATTTATGTATGTACGTGGTGAATATTATTTTAAACGTACAAAAATAATTTATGCATTTACGTCATTAAACGACTTTTTCCCAGAGAAAAATTGTTTTTTTTTAAATATTTATAAACACGTAGCGTTTGATTAGGCGATCTTCATTCATAAAACAATGCCCCAGGTAACGGTTGTGTATTAATTTTTTAAACAATTATTAATTCGTAATTATTTCGTGAAATATAAATATTTGATGAGATGCCGTCAATCTTCGAATCGTCAAAATATTAATGAAGTCATTATTAATCAACAATCACTCGCTACATTATCGTCTGTTCTACAGCAAATACATCATAGAGATACATGGGCATATAAGTAATTAGTAATATTACCTATACCCACTACCTACGTACCTAGGTACATATGTATTTGAGGCTCAGATCGTCAGGTGTTTCGCGGAAGAAGGGGGAATAAATCAAAAGACTTTCTCCTTCCACAAAACGAAAAACCTGTTTTGTAAATGATTTGTTATTTCTTAGTGCATCACGTGGGATTGCAGTTAGGCTACCGAATCCCAAGTGATTTTACACAACATTCATCGGTTCTTCAGTATTGATTCGTATGGTAGTGCTAATGGTTGTGAAACTGAAGTGATCATTTCTTTCTACTTTAAGAACTTAAACGATTATTTATTATTTTATCGCAGTTGTTTTAAATTGATTAAAGTACCTCATTTTACTCTATTTTTTTCATTTTTTCAAAGTTATTGATCTGTGGAAATGTGCCTGTGAGTTAATTCTGTCTCATTTCGTGTGAAAAAAATTATCGATATGCAAGGACAATTAGTACCATGTTTTGTACAAGAAAAATTAACGGAGACTCATGTAAGTATCCATCGTTTGTTGAGTAGTATTTCAAAGTTATATCTATAGTGAAGGAAAATCTCGCATAGCTAGGTTAGGTAAATAAGTAGGTACCTATACTTATGTTTTAAATAATTATTGTAAAACACGACGAGCAGGTTTAGTGATAAGAACTGAAATAGTGACATTTTTTTCTTATTAAATTTGAAAAAATAATTTAAAAATTTTGGAATGTTGAAATGAAACTCATTTGTTCGTGTACTTGTACTGTACAGCATACTAAATTACTTGTAGGTTAAGATGCAAAACATGTGTAAAGGTAATAGGTATAAATGTTGCTTTCCAAATACCTATTAATCTTATCAAGTATTATTCGATCGTGGTTTATGTTGGTATTGTTGGTATTAGTAGTCAGGGCACATTGGTTCTAAGTAGGTACTTGAAATTGGATATCTTCATACAGTGCCATCAATCGAATACAATGTTGTGTTTTGGTTCGTAATGCAAGTACATATAATTGTCGAGTGAATATTTTCAATTTTTTTAAATACAAAAGTTGCGATTATTTGTTATATGCTGAATTAAATGCGAAGAAATCAATATCAATAAATGGCCAGGTTTACGATGATTAGAAATAGATAGGTACCTATATTATCACTGAATTTCTCAATTCAATGATTTTCTGATTGAACAAAAAGTATGACGACATTTCTACATATTTCTCTAAACTGCAAATCTCTTTTTCAGATGATTTTACAAAACAACGAACAAAGTTTAGAAAATTTGGAAAATTCGCAGATCGACATTTACGGTAAGGAATTTTTTTTTGAAACGTTTCAACGTGAATTTTAATATGTATTGATTTTTTTTTTTACCAACATTGAATATTTGTAAGTAACTTAATAACGTATTCACCGTATAAGTTTGAAATTGAGTATTTTACGTAATAAATGTTGTAATACGTTTTTATAAAAATTAATTAGCGTATTTAGGAATTACGTGTTTTCGTATTTTTCGTGATTACTTTTATGAAATTATGACATTAAATTGTGTTAGACACTGAAGCGTTTTTTTCTCATTTTAATGAGACAAGAAACGTCAGAAGTGAATTTGTTAAATTATTCTGTGACAATTTAGCGTTAAAAATTTTAAAGCTATATTAATACATTTAAAAGACGTTAGTAAATTCATTCTGTTACACTTTCAGTATCAAAGATACTACTTTTTTCATTTAGAAAAATTATTAAAATCTTGAGTCTAAAATCAATTTAATATTTAAAAGCATTTTCGAATAATCTAATTGAGAAAATAAAACATTTCCTAGGCATGGCGGAACTAGTTGCTGGATATATAGATTGCATGGAAGAAGCAGTAAATTACCTTAAAGATGTAGAAAATTACTCAGATGATCACCCTGCGATTATCGGTCTAAGAAAACATCTCGCTCACTATCAAGAAAAATTTGTAAACGAAGTTATTCAAGTGAGAAATTCAGAAATCGCGCAAGAGTTACCGAAATCTTAACCTTTGTTGTTATTTTATCTCGTTTTTGTAATTTTAAAAATTTTTTATGCCTTTCAACATCTTCATAATGATAAAGCCCTAAGGGTCGAATAAGATTTTTTGAAACCACTGTGGTTGAAATTTCGATAAAAATTTTCTATATACGCTGTGCTATAAATGTAAGTTGATTTGTAAAAAGTTTTGTATTCAATACACTGTAGTATTTTTTCTAAAGCGTTTAAATATCGAAATTCATTTCATTAGACGCCAAATTTAAACAAGGTGGTTTAGGGAAAGATCAACAGAACTTGGCGAAATGAACCTTCGCCCCAGGAAGCCTTCGCATACAAGTTCGCACCTTAAGATGTTTACACGTAGGAAATAACGAATGGTTACAAATGGAAATCTGCTAATGAAGGGTAAAAAGCAAACAGCTGCTTCAGGAAATTACAAACCACGCGGAAATGTTTATCTTTCAGTCTGTTTGGCACGAGGTTGAAAAATACTAGAGGAGTAAATTTCACGTGGATTGTGAAATGTATGATTTAAATTTTCCGCAGTTTGGACTCCCGAAATGATGAAAATTCATTTGGGTGAAACCTAGGGGTGTTTGGTAGGGAATTAGGGATTGAATAAATCTGAACAAGGAACCGGTTCTACTTGACGTTTGTCTTTTCGTATTGCTGTCAGGCTGAAACGACGACTTAACATCAATAATTTTCACGCTGTAGACCACCTTTGGAGAATTTTAACACGGAATGTTGAAAATATCGATGAATTAATTATCTACCGTACTAAATCGTACGTACGTTTGTCAACTTGTAGCTTTATTACCTGTAGGAGTATTGTTAAATTATCAATACGTCAAATGACATGTATCAACGATAATATAATTAAAACTATCAGCGTGACTCGTGTTCAACATGCAGTAAGCCCGAATTGAAATTGCGTTGATACCGGAGCACGTTTTCTAAACGAGGGTGTCGGGGAGTCCTGATAAATACAGCTGTTACTCAAAAGAGCAAGGCAGTTTTAAAACTATAGGCACATGCACGCGCACAGCGAAACATTTCTAGGGACGAAGAGGTATTAGAATCGGCCATATGATAAGCACGCCAAAAGAGACCGGCGCAGTTAATAGAAACAACCTCCCCGATCCCCTGTACGATGACAGCTGTTTAATACTTCGCCAGTACAGCAAGACCCCTAGTTACTTAGTCTTCCATGCTCTGCACCCCGCTGCAATTAAACATTCGTAATTCATAAGTTACCAGCCAGCTTCCGATATCAGTGTTTGGCTTCTGCAGCAGAAGGGCGAAAGACTGTGACGCTAGGAAGATAACGGTGTTGTGTAGTTTTAAGGTTTTTTTTTCAATTTTTATCAACTTCACATCGAATCTTGTATTGGGTAAGTTTTCCATATGTTTATTAATTCGCGTCTGTTGTGGATCGTTGTAGTTGATTTGTTTCCAGCGGTAACGTAACTGAGCGATGGCTTTTGTGTTGAATTAAAACGCTGCAGTGTTCAGTGGATGAATATTGAATGTTGTTGTGTTGTATGAGACGTGACATGCAGAGAGAAACTGCGCATTAGTTTGATCGAAGAAAGATAATTTTTGTGAGTTCATTTTATTCTCATACATTTCGAAGTAGGTACTAAATAGAGATTTTCAAACGTGGATAATTTTAGTAATTACCTAACCTGAATAATTTGTGTTCAGTAGTACCAACTTTTTCGATTATGAAACATTTTATGAAAATGAATTCGAAAAACACTTTTTGAAGATAACCAGAATTATGATGAATATACTTTCATTATACCGTAATATTTAGATAATTGATTGTTTTCCACTGAATAAAACGTAAACAAACAGTACCATCATTTTTGTAAGCTCATCAAAGAATAACTTTGTTTATGATTTTTATAATTGGCAACATTGTATATACCACATAACGTAAACAATGCTACCAACTTACAATCGAATACAAAAATTCTTATCATCTTATCAGCTGTTTAAGAAGAATAATCAAGTACTCGGGATTATTTTGACTTTTTGAGTAGCATCACTCATACCTATTCTTATGATAATTATAATCTCGAAAGTTTCCATTTGTATCATCTTTATAAGGGAAACAGTAAATTATGTTTGCTCATATCTGTCACTCAAATAAGTACACAACTACACATTTCATATAATAACCCGTATGAACACAGTTTTTAAACATTTTAAATACTAGAATGCGATTATATAAGCCGGATACAGACTTAACGAACACCCCGTGCTCTGATAAATGTTACATAACGTGGAAAAAAAATCAATTAATAAATTCTATGAATCGAATCATAGTAAAGTATCAAATCGGTTTAGTAAAATATACATTAGCAAAGTTTATACTTTTTTAGAAGCGTAGAATAAACACCGTACTGCTGTGATTACTGATTACCACCATATCGAGTTATCGGTTTTCATTTATCAACATCCTTCATGAAGCCAACGGAATTCCAGCAGATGCTTACACAAATTCTAGCGGTTCTTTGTTTCATCGCGTCGTGTAGCATTGAGATGATTAAGCGTTATCGACTAATGAATTTATTTTGATAACAGTTCCAAAAATTCATTCTATGGTTATCTTCAACGATATCTGTTTATGCTTGAATGATAATTCGCGCATTAGCAATGGATTCTGTCGTTTCAACAATTCAGTAAAAAAAAAATACTTGTCAGGAATGGTACATTTTTATCAACTTTTAACCTAACAACTCAAGATTGTGATGAGTTCATTGCTATACATATGTTTGTTTCGTTGCTAGAATACATTAATGGCGAAGGATGTAATTTTCATTATTAAAGATGGCCGCGAGTACTTAATTGTTTAATGCATGGATATCAAATGTGCGTAGCCGTTCTACTTTTTAAGGTTATTAGATTTAAAGTAACTAAATGCACCATCGTGTACCTACAAAATAAAAATTCAATTCTGGCACATAATTGCGATGGATGAATAACAAAGAGATTCTTAATAAGTCGCAATCGGTGCAATTAAAAACTCTTGATAATGACCCGATGACATCATAACAAAAAAGTGAAACGAAGCCGTAAAAATTCCCTCGATTATACACTTGCTTCGAGCCTGGAAACATCGTAAACCATGCACTTGATATTACTCTCGTAAAACTTTATTTGATCCTTTTCTCGAAATCGAGTAATTGAAAAACATCTATGATGCGAAGTTACATTTAAAACTCATTTTCTCACGTGCTTATTATCTTACGTGTATGATGAATCCACCCAAAAAAAAACTCGATGAAATTGCCAATGAACCTAGACTGTTGTGTTATGAAACAAACGTACGAACATGCGTGAAATTTATTTTCACTTGGTTTATTTTTCCATCAAAATACATTCCCCAAGTTGCAAAATGTTTGGGTTTTTGGAGTTGACAAAAATCGAATGTTTTTGGGTGGAGATAATTTATTAGGTTACATTCTAGACATGTGCAGTCCTATTTTATTGATTTCTTTTACTTACCTGTTTCGCATGACACTATTGTTGAACTGTTTCACTTTTAATATTCTCAATTCGATTTTTCTCTTCGGTGTTCCATTAAAGGTCTCGAAAGAGTATCTTCGAAACGCCGAACACATTAATAATACATTGTGACATTTGTTGCGAGAAATTTCCGGGTTAGTTTCGCCTAAGCGTTGTATCGGAATTTTTGCTCAATCGATGATGTCGTTAATTTCTCACTTTAATAATAATATTTCACGGTGATGAAAGTCTTTTTTAAAAAATATATCGCCGTAGTTTCGCTATAGTATAATGTTAGAATTGCGAATGAAATTCCTCAGTTGGGGTGTTTTTATGAAACTTGAGGCGACCAGAGAGAGAAATTTTTGCAAATTAAATGTTGGAAATTGAATAATGAACATTTTTTATAATAAGCACTTCTTTCGTACCTCCTCAAATTTCATCATCTCAAACGATCATCTTTTATTCAACGTTTAAATCGTATCGAGAATTGAGGTAATATTACGATTCAGTTTTAGCGGAATTTCTGATTGTTATCTTATTTACGAAATTTTTCACACGTTTGTGTAACTCGTACCGCGTAAATTCTGGGTTACACCCCGAAGTCTAGATGCTATGGTCGAACATTATATTTCATTCTTCCTCACATTCTGTCATTGGTAATAAATTTCACCTCGACTATGCCAATGATTCGGAAACTCTAATTCTTGAAAGAATTAACGATTTATGCTAATTTCACATTTCACCGCAAGAACGTCTATAGCAACAGGTGTGAGAAACGATGCAGTTCATTAGAGTTGGACGCTCGACTTGTATCAATCGACCGGTGTTATCATTTTTCGCATTTTCGGAATTTTCCCACTGACCAGTTAGCAGTTGTGATGTAGTTAATTCAATATCCGAGTCTCGGAATCTTCACCCGTTTCAGTATCAATATTTACTTTCAATGATATATTTCCAGTAATCCGAAAACATTAATCTGGCGTGTATGAAAAAATGAAAATTATTCAGTTTGAGAGAAAAAAAAGCAAAGATGCTGTATATAAATCCGATACACAAATAAAATATCGGTATTAATCGTAGCTTTCATATTTTCTGAATACATTCGTAGTAAACTTGCTTTCAACACGAAGCGGATTTAATGGAAATGAGAATACGTTTTCCATATTGACTTTATGCAATGAAAAATTAAATCGTATATTTATCGATTTATTCTCTAATAAATGATGAGTTTACGTTGCAGATAAAGTACGTTGATATTATGCGAAGGAATTTCAAAATGTAATTCTGTACAAATACTACAATTTTGTATAAATCGTTGGGTCTTTACGAGCATTTTTGTGATTTTTTATTTGCACAACGTGCAAGGCAGAGGAAAAATTAATCATGATTCATGATCTTCCGTTAGTACAAGAAAATTTTAATGTCAAACCCGACGATGATAAAATTACCGTTTTAAAATTTTATTCATTGATTTCACAAGACGAACGTCGCCGACATGAAGATTTCATTTTTTGTTTTTCTCGTTGCTATGTTGAAAAGTTGCCGTTCACCTGAAACAAGGTGTAAATTAAACGTTCATCATAACGTGTTTTTTTTCCAACGAAATGTAACAGGTGCTTTTGTCGTATTGTTTCTCGTAGCCAAATTAATTTGATATTTAGCGGCGTATGCCCGTTGGTCTGCATCGTGTCTGTTGTGTCAAGTTCACCTAAATTTTGTACGATGTGAAAAAAATCATGTTGCGTTTATTGGCCTCGTTTTTTTTGCAGATGTCCACCGTAGTTAAACCGTAATTCTTCATCGCAACAAGAATGCAGTTGCGATAATTGGTTCGGTTTGTAATACACTTTTTTTTTAGGTAAAAGGCTAAAACCTATATATTTTTTCTAATAAGTGGGATACACAAAAACATGTTCTGCGAAAGGCTGAAATTCGAGAAATTGAGTGGATTGTGGGTTGATATGTGGCTTGATCGTGGAGTTCGATTATTTCAACTAATTTTTGTTTGAAGAATATTCTGTTGAAAGAAATGTGCAGGTTTGGTCAATTTCAGCATAAAGAAATGCATTCAAATACCAAAATTCTCAGAAAACTGAAAATTGGTATAAATCTTGATTATATTGTCTATTCAGTAATCAATAAAGTAACTACCGAGTGTTTGGTGTTTATTTGAAACCCTGCCAGGCAGGGATGCAGCATCAGAAAAAAAAGTTATGATGGCACTGTACAAAATCGTAAATTAAGTTTTTCTGTTGAATAATTCATCTCAATTGATATAAAAATCGTCTTGAACGTCACTTTAATAAAATTAGTACATTTTGATTGGCAAAATTTCGTCGAAAAATGAATTATATAATTTTGTATTTTATTCCATAATTACTTTTTTCAACTTTTTAAAGATGTTGGTATCACTGTTCCGGCAGGGTTGCAAATAATACCCGGTAAAATGGTAACTAAAGTAGAAATTATTGATATCTCTCTTCATAAATGTGTAGTGATTATTTTTTTAATTAATTAGAGTTAGATACAATTAATTCAAACAAAAAAAAACTAATTAATTATTGTATTGTTGAAATTTTAACAAGTCTCAAGATCCGTGATAACTGATAACGCAAATGTAAACAAACATTCGTTGGGGTAGGTCGGATGTATCATCGTTTTTGAATCTCGATCAATTTGTTTCTTTTCGACAAATGATAAGGTTAAAAGGGTTTGTAAAACAATTGAGAGAGTTTGATTTACAGAAGTATTCCTTATGTTTTGTTAACATCGATACCTTTTGTAATTATAACGTGAACACGATATAAACGCGAACAGTCTAATTAGGAGTTTTCGTTAATTTGATTTATCAGCGACGTCTCGTCTTGTTTTTCAGTTCATCGTTTCCATCACCTAAATTATCGACGCTACATTCAATTTTTTTTCATAAACGTAGAATCTAAATCCAACATCATTTTTCCGATTTCATACCACCTAGCTCGCTTTTGATGGAACATCCAAAGAAGGATTTCCAAACTGCCAAGACCTATAACCGATGTAGAAATTTCCACTTGTCAGATTCACCAGTCCAAATAAACCGTAACGTAAGAAGCTAATATAGCTTTTAGGCGAACTATTCGAGTAAACTTAATCGACGGCGATACCGAAGCAGGAAGAAAATAAACTCGAAAACCGCAGGATTCGTTGGAAATGCATTTCTATTATTAATGTATCGGTTTGTATAATTTATTTTACGAAGTTGTAGTATTGTTACAATTGCATGCCGGCGGCCTACCGAAAATCCATTCTTTTCGCAAACCACATGAATAAACGAAGCGGAAACGTTCCTTTTGTACTATACCGGTATATTGTGTGATGTAATAAAACGGCCATGTTCCGTTGAAGGAAAAAATAAACCATAGGTGCGATTATTTACGAAAAAAATTCAAATCGAAGTTCAAATTTTCGACGATGATTTAGGAAATCATTAACGAAAGAAAAAGCAACTTTTCACCCTGGAAATTAGAAGCTGATACGTTGAAAAGGCAGATGTAGGAGTATGCGGGTGAAATTAATTAACTAATATGAATGATTACGTGTAATGCTGATGCATCTTGCGTGCAATTTCTACAGCTGTGCAAATCGCCAAATTTCTTCGACCGGATTACAACGTGAATTGTAAAATCTCCGAGTTTTTTCTTCTTCCTCATTTCACGCTACGATTTAAATGCACCGAGCGTAACTAATATTTGAAATGAAGAACAAACATAACAAGTACGCTTTAAACCGTAAAAAAGATTCCAGCCCGGGGATGATAACTAAAAAATGGATGCTTTGAGAAATCACAAGATCATGACCACCTCGAAACCGGCAGCGTTGTCAGTATTCATTATGTCTCCACGTCTCATCGATAGCTTTGGGCTGATAAACTCAAATAACTCAATCGATACAACGTCAAAGGAGCCGGCTCGATGTGAAAACGATTGATTGGTCACCTTTGCCTAATTAATGGAAAATTAATACTCCGGCTCTCTTAATAGATTGTATCTTTGTTCGTATATTGAAATTCAACAAGTCTGCATTCTGATTCGAACACGGATACTCCGCAATACTTTTCTCGCTTTTTGTATACTTTTAATTAGAACGCAACAGGTATACTCATCCTTCAACATAAATCAAAAAATTTATTACGCTTATAAACCAAGCCCAGATGCGTTTCATATACCTACACTTGTTAAAGCGTTTAAAAATTGAATCATGGTAAAAAAAAATACCTTTAAAAAAACCAACCAAAGAAACAAACATTGTTACGGGCAATTTGGTTTAAACGTTAAACTCACATCGGATCATGTTATACTAATAGAAGATGATATTTTATAAATACTATTGAAAGTTTTTCTCATCGAGGACATCACGTACTTTGTATCGCCGACCGCAAAGCGAACCGAAAACCATTGGACCATGGATTAATTGTGAGACGCCGCCGTTGAAGGATAAAACACAGGAATCGTTTAATTTGTACCTGTTTTTTTATCCAACTTGGTAAAAATTCTTGTCGAATGTTTTTATAAACAATGAGAGCTGAATATAAAACGGAGATTTTACTACCTATTTATATATTTGACGTCGATCATCAATTTTAACTTAATTAACAAAGACTTTTGGTGGCAAATTACGAGCGGTCCAGGCGGTGATTTAATTTCCCGGTGAGTTTGCCGCGAGTACTGTTTATACTTCACCAATTAATGACAAATTAAATCCGTTCATTTGAATTTCCAAGTACAATGTCAAGGTTTCCACGTACCCTTGTTTGTAAATTATTCACAGATTATGGGGTTTTTAAAAAGTCGTGTTGTATTACTCACAAAGAAATTATTTTATTCGTCATTGACGCTGACTTTTTAATGGTTTGTATTATGGGATTAGCCCGCTGTTTTATTTGTTTTTTCGAATGTTCGGGTAGCTGTCCTTAAGGTTTTTTGTCTCGATGAGATACTTCTAATGAGAGATTGTGCGGCGGCGGATTCCACGAGATATTAAATCCTGTTTGGAGACGATGTTAAAGTAGACATTGTTGAGTTGGGTTTTGCGATATGTTGTTGTGATATTTTTCCGCAAAGTAAGAATTGAGTTTCTTTTATCGATCAGTTGTTTTGGTGATGAAATTCTGAAATATTGAATGTACCTACTACTTGCAACATTGCTTAAGAATTATTTCGAAATGAGCCTTTTGAGGTGAAATATTGCCAAAGGTTACGAAAAATATACGGAAATAAAAATAATAAAAGCAGTATATGGAATAACCATGAAATCATGACTACATACGGTAAATGGCAACACTGATTAGATAAGTAACATTGGCAAAAGAACGGAGAAAGAATGTTTGAGTGCGCTACCTTTGAACAAGTTTCGTAACTAACGAAAATTACGATTGATTAAATTGATAATTTTGCGTTATGATTCATAATTAAATATCGTGCTTCTATTAATTTTTTTAAATGACTACGTAACGAGTTATATCGAAGATCGAATGATTATGAATATTGAATTGTAATAATTACTTTGGATTACAAATAAAATGTAATTAAAAATTGAAAATTTCGTCGAATCATATAACAATATAAAATGGGTTTTCGAAAGGAAAACATTTTTTGTATTGTATGAATTACAACTGAAAACTTTTCCCGAAGGTGAAATTACTTAGCAATATTATCACCGACCTACTAGAAGATGGGTAATTCCAGTTTTAAAATTATAAATTCTTATTTACGACAAATACTTGAAAAATTTACTTACCATTCACCAATGAACAAACCATACAAAAAAGCGACTCATGAAGTTTGCATCACGATATCCGTATTAACCATTCGTTTATTTTTATTGGCCAATAACTTAAACAAATTATGAAACAATGAGCGTAAAATTTGTTTTCTCGAGTTGTACTTATTCAGATGAGTTTCTATAAATGAATAACCCATTGCATAACCAAAGTAAACACCAGTTGGACAAATTGTTAAAATACGTGTTTGTTTGCAGAAAGGAACGAAATCTAGTCTTACAATGATACCTTCGTTGCCAGAAGCCATCAGCGCTACACATGTCGAATACCTTCCTTTGCCACCTGCTTATTTGAGACCCATCATCGATGCGTAAGTTTATTTATTTTTAATAATGGATGACTTCTGAGAAGCGCAATCGCTATAAAACAGATGGACAACGAGAGCGTGCGTCGGGTGTATTTAATTATTACATTTTGTCAAAATTCGTCACCATGTATTGGAAAAGAGCAAAAACAATGTAAAAAATCTTCGATTCGTTTGAATTTATGGATGATTAAACTGATATAAGTCGACGTAAAAAGCCGCATTAAGTACTCGTACATTTAAAGGTTTAAAAGCACCTCTTAGCTAAAATGTTTTCATGTCGGTGAATTCCTCTCGAGTGCTTTTTACATCGACAACGTAAGCACGTTATGGTACGAGAATGACAAAGAATAAACTTCACCTGTTTAATTATACGTTCGATCGCATTTATTGAAAAAAAAAATACACGATGGAAATGATATTTTTCAAATTGCCTAAAAAGATATTAAAATTCGTAAAAAGTTCGAACCTATCCTCGAGATACAATAAAAAACTTAAATTATTGAAAAAAGTATCTTGCCGAACACCTGTTTAATGTGCAAGCTTCAGGGTGACAATGATACTTTTATCAATGGCAATCTTTTTTTTTTATTTTTACCTACTAATGAATTATGTATACAGTTCTAGATCTCGAAATCCTATGGAACCAAATAACCCTCGACCAATACCCGCAGAGCATTTTGGACAGCGAGTAGTAACCAAAGAAGAATTAGCTAAAATTCGAGCCCTAAGAGCGATGCAACAATTCATCCCTATAAATATAAGCGCAGTACCAAGAAGCGTTAGTATAAGTTATTTCAGAGGAAATGATTTACGTTATGCTCCTCACGTTCGAGTACCGGCTGCCGAATCTGTACACAATTCATAAATTATGCGATCTAGTCAAATTTTCTCAACAATTCCAACGAATTGATAATTTTCAGCAGTTCTTCGCCATGCGAAATGACAACGATATTCGACGAATACCTATACCAAATATTTTTTTCTTTTTCACAACGTTTACGTCATAGTGCCAATATTAGTTCTAGTCTTTAATTCAATTTTTTTTATTTTTTTAGCGAATTGTTACGATTGATTCGCGGTATTGTTTTCCTTTTATATTGAATTTATTTTACGAGTGTATTTAATGTATTGATATTTTATTGTAATGTATGGAAATAATTCATTATAGTGTAAAAGGACTGTTTATGAATTGTTAAATATTTTTATAATTTGTAGCTTTAACGACGAATGTATGTTATATTAATGTATATTAATATGGAATAATTAATCGTTCTTTTAATTATTTTAAACATTCTATCATTTGTGTTCGAAGACTCGTGAGGAAAAAGTGATAAGAAAATTTAATCAAATTTTTTCACCATTCATTTCACATTACGAGCTAAAAAGTATTGAACTCGTATTAACGTTAAATTCTTTTAAAACATCTCATCAATGATTTACTCAAAATCATAGGTATTTGCTTATCGAATGTTCAACTATCTTTATTTTGATCTGAAAAATTACGTCAATCTGACAAAGTTACGAAATTTCATGAAAATCTATTTTGAAACTTTGAAAAGCAAATATTGATATTTATGAAACAATAGTGATAATACGACACTTTTAATTTGCTGAGATATTTTCCAACAAGATTTCTTGATCTTTCATTAATATTGATAATGATGAATAATAAGTAGATCGGCTTCCAATTTCTATGCGCGTATTTTAAACGAAGAATTTGTTTTATAAAAATAAAAAACCGAAAAATGATAATTAAGTTTTTCTGCGATAAGAAGATTCTCAAGATGTAAAATCATATGCTATATTCATCTTTAATAAACATTATTAGTCAGAAGAATAGTCCACTCACGTCATCGCATGACAAGCAAGTAATAATAACAGATTTACTTATTAGAAAATATTATGCATTTTAAGAAAAATAATTATAAACATTGTTTTCATCATTTTTTAGATAACGAAAAGAACCTAATTGATGTACTCTTGCATCAAGTTTGCATTAATGAGACGACCAAATGAGAAACTTTTCATGTCAGTGATTGGTTTCACGGCTTGAACAAGCTTGGAATTTGCAAAGAAGCTCTGTCTAAATAACCAAAGCGCAAGTTAGGCAAAGAATTACCAGTGTAAGCGTTATATTTACATTTTTTCCTGTTTTCGTCGCCTCGTACCTTTTTCCATTCTCGTGTTTTTAATACCCTTTAGATGAAAAAATGTTCATTACCTAATCAACTAAAGATATTCATTATGTAAAATTATTCGTAACGTAAACGGTATAAAAATTATGGCGACAAGATAATCACGACGAGGAAACCAACCGCGAAAAATTAAATCGCGATAATTAGGTTTTCACTGTAACGACGCTTTTATGGGTTTTAGCTTAGACAATCATTAACTCAATCACGACAAGCTACTAAATACGTGATGAATATAAATCATATTCTTCGATCTGATGCCCGATGGTGCATTAAATGCACCGGGAGGAGTTGCTCAAGCAAAGTAGCGTCTTTTGTGTTATAATCAAAAACACACACGTACGTACAATCTTAACACGTACAATGGCAAAGATTAATCCAGTATTTTTAAAATCTTCGTAAAACTATTTACTATACTTCAATTACTCAACCTTGTAATCACGGTTTCATATTCGATTCCCAATTTAATTAAAAAAAGCATTACGCTCTCGAAAAGCATCTTTACAAGTTCTCTCTTATCAAATAAGTAAAATCCATTAATTAAATCATATCTTTAATCTGTACCAAAGCATTTTTCCAAAACAAGTTTCATTAATTTAAAATAAAATTATATTTTACTATTCGTTTAGACTCATTGCGCCCTGGTTTTAATTACCACTTAGGCAGTTTTTAGTTATTAATTAAACATTAAGAATGGCAACGTATTAGAGAAATGAATAACTTTTTATCGTTTTATCAATGCATTAAATCGTAATTAATGTATTTATGGTAACATTCGCTTATCTGAAATGTTCTGAAAAAAATTTCAATTAAAATGACTCCCATGGAGAATCTCAACATAGCCTCCAGTATTCCGTCGCGTGAACGTAGACTAACGACAGATACGCATTATAATAAAATAAATCTCAATTAATAGTGTCGAACAATTTTTTCGTCTTGCTTGAAGCAAAATTTGAAGTGAAGTGTCGAATACGCCCATTTGATGAGTGTGGCTTCGAAATATGTTGAATTTATTTCTATTTCTTGTTTGAAATATTACCTTTTAATATCGAAAATTTTCTGTTTTACAGGTCGCGTTGTTAAAATGAGTTGATTGATATACTTAAGTCAAGATCGATGGATTGATTTCTGATAAAACGAAGATTCTCTGAGAAGCGATCGAGAAGAGATGAAAGCAATTTAATAGAAAATTTTACATACTTTTATTACAAATAATTTCATTTTATTAGGTAGTAGGTAAGGTACCTATTCTTGGTTGGTAACACTGATTACTGTATATAACGTTATGTAAACAAATGTTACCAACTTGCAATCAAAACCAAAATTGTTATGCTGAGCTGATTATAAGATCATTTGGATGACTTAGTAGATAATATAATCCAACAATATCAAGTTGATAAAATAGCCAAAATGACTTATTCCATATTTTTATTTCAAATTTACTATTCGTTCATATTTTTTATTACTAGTTTCGTTAGTTATTACAAACTTACATCGTACCAACTTCCATTTTTAATTTTCATGGAAAAAGTTCATATCATAAAAAAGTAAAACAAAACATTCGACATTTATAATCGGTAATCTATCATTTTCACACTTTACCGTCTTGAATTCATGAATCGTGTAATAAAACCACCGAAGAATTTTTAATAGAACCTTAAGAGGGTACGTTGCTCCATAATAAGGGTGTGATTTATTACATGGTACAGTTGGTCGAAACCTGACAACCGGTAATTATGTAATAAACATTTTGGCGGTACGATGACAGCTAAAGATAGCGGTCTGAATGTATTATTCATTTATAGATAACTACACAGTACACAGTCGTAAGAGAAATTCTATATTTTAAAATTATTATAGTCATTATAATATTAGCGTACATTAGATCTCCTCGAACAATAAATTATTTCAAATGAAAACGGAAACTATAATAAAGGTATCGAGAGTTATTGACAAAAGTAGCCTATTTAATGCATAAATATCTTTATCATTTCGATTGGTGCATTCGTGTGCCCAAATATATAATAATTCGATTCTTTATTTCAGGTTTATCGAAGTTAAAAAAGGTTGTAAATCAACTTCATATACTAGTATTGCGATGCTTATTTTCCATGATTAACGAAGTGTGTATAGTTGGAGTATTACATATTATTCAGTTTACACGACAACGTAGTTAATTTAAGTACACACGATGTACATCTACATATTCAGATCGAAAGAGAACTAATTTTATTATCGATGCGTACTTAATAAATGCGTGAAATGTTTATTTGCAAACGATTTGGAAATTTTTATGATGAAATTTGGCAACACTTTTTCACTTCCTGGAACTGCATTTTTGCCATAAAAATTTCCCAATCTTGCCACGAATGGAAATATCTCCAACTCATAAATGTTCGTTGATTTAAAATATTTCATGTCATAACATCGCAATCTCGGTCGTAAAATGTACGCAAATAATTATCATAGCCTGAAGGCGTTTTTTTCTTTAAATTAAACTCATCCCCGATGAAATACGTTTCACGTTTTTCGATGATTTCTCAAGACTAACCTGATGAAGAGCGTTTAGGCATAAATGAATTGTGGGGTTCTGTCAACACACGGATTTCTTTAAAAACTCCACCTAAGCGTGTATTTCCATTCTAACGCGTTTCAACAAATGCGTAAAAATCCGAAGAATAGATGTAAGCCGTTGAAATTATGACCACGGTCCGTTATTGCACACTAGTGCGCGTACACAAATAAAATCCGAATTTCGTGTTTTTTCGCCGCATATTGTGAAGCGTACAAAACATGCGATATATCACATCAATATGGTATCGAAAAAGATCCAACGGAGAAAAAAATCTTCGCTTTTCAATACGAATCTTCCACATATCTGGACTTCTCCGCGTAATGATTAACGATCTACGTTTCGGATGAATTTTAAAAGACTAATATTTTTCGATCATATCGACGAAATCGCCATATTTCTAGCACATACTCGCACCCAATTGCAATACAACCTCTTCAAGTCTCGGTGAATAAAACGAACACAACTTGCTTTTGTGTTTTTGATTTAAATTATATAAAGTTCTCATTTACGGTGAGTGAGAAAAAAAAACTTCTCTACATGATGAATGTATACCGCAGGAATCGAAAAAGCAGAATATAAAACAAATGTCCGTATAAATAAACCGTGACATATACAACATTCTGCTATCCTTATCGTAGCTAGAGCCACGGAGGATTACATAGTTTAGTTATAATCTCGTAATTAAAATGAACTAAGACACTATGAGTCTTGGTGAATTAAACATAAATATGAATTATGAAATATGGCCGGAATAAAAATTCATGATTTTCATGCCTTTTCCTATTAATTGTCCAGTCGTAATCCAATTTTATTTTCCGTAGAGGTAATTTATGTTTTTCTTTTTTTTCGGTGCGTGTGTAATGAAGTTATAGGTATGTGTTGTGAATAAAACATTATTTTGAAATACAAACTTGAATTTATTTCTTAGAAACGCGCAAGTTACTCAATTTAAAAAAAACTACGAGTACAGAATATCAGAGTTAGATATTAAACAAAAAAGTTGATGTTATTTTCGTCGTCTAATCAAAATATTTGCCATCTTAACGTTGACATTCATCTGTGGTGGTTCGCCAAAATGAATAACTTATAATAACACACAGAAACAATGAATTTGAAAAGTCTTCTTCTGAAGATTTCTTTATCCTTGAGGTATCAATCACCATCGTCACTTTTTCGTTTGTAGTGGAATTCTTCAAGATCAATACTCGCATTAGCCAGACCTCAAATTTAGAAGTTCCACAAATATATTTAATACACGATGCGATGCTGAAAAAAGAAAAACTTACGAATACATACGATTCCGCTAACTTCTAAACAAATCACACTTATGTGAAATAAATTTCAAACAAATACTTTCTATTTTCAGGTAGATAATTTTTATATGCGTGGACAATTATGATAATTTGTTGCATTGAAGAATACATCTCTAAAAAAAATGTAATTATCTTGTTAATGTTTTGGAGAATTCAACAATATATTAGATACCTACGTTTAATTTCGCCGTTCATTTATTCGCTATTGTTCTCAATTGTTATTTAAATTACCCACAATTATACGGAGTTGAACATTTATAAAATTATTATACCTAGCGAAGGAATGGCTACAAAATTATATGATGGATGTTGTTCGAAACGTGCTACTTTTCTTTATGGCATTCACGTTCCTATATAAGTTGAAGAATAATTAAAAAGAAATCGATTCGAATATTTCGCGAAAAAAATTATCGTACTATCCACCGATTGCTATGATATTTATGGAATTTTAAGGAGGAAAAATAAAATACTTGATAAATTCTATTCCGGCTTGTTCCTTAATTATAGATAAATTCGTTTGAAATGGTGAAATGAAGAGCGTAGAGATATCGAAAAAAGAGAATTTTATTTAATTAATTAAATATATTATTAACAAAAGTACAAGTACATGTAAGTGAAATCATTTTGTTTCGTTTTACATAACGTTTCAATAGAGTTTCCAATTTTGTTTCGTTTCACTTTTTTTTTCCAAAAAAATTCATGAAAATTCATCTCGCAAAACAGAAAAGGAGCACTAAACATAGGATCGGATCGGATCGGATCGAGGATCGAATCATTTGATTTGATTTGATTTTTGGTTTGGTTTGGTTGTCGAATCGAATTGTTATGTTACGCGTCTCAATTGAGAAATTTTACATTCAATTGCAAATTGGTAGCATTTTGTTTACATTAAAATTAAATTTTTTTTTAAACCTATTGGGACTGATAAGAATCTGTTGGAGCGCTAATGTGAAGAATCTACCTACTTGTTAGTTCAATAATAAACCGCTAGGAGTCAGGAATTGAAATTTTGTATTTTAATTCAAAAATTTTGCTACCATAATTGTACATAATTACATTGATCGACGTTTCATCCAAGGTCTCATCGATACCTCCTCGTTAGTTTCATCAATTATCACGAGATATCACCATATCAGACACCTTGCTTGACAGTCACAATATTTTGATTCATCGGCTCTCTGCCTCTCTGAAAGATGTGGGCGAAAAATTAAAATCAATCGGGTACCTTATGTACGCTACAATAGATGTAACAATCTATTCTTTCATTGTATTTTTGTAAAGGAATTCGTAATGAATGAAACGGCTCGTTCTTTTTGTTTTGTTCGACGATGAAATAACGAATAAAACGAACAAGTCTTGGCGTTGAACCACTTGTAGATGATATTGCTTGTTAACAAGCTCTTTAACATGCACTTGTGTATAGTATCTTGATGCATTTGAATGCAATATCTGTTTATGCGTTTATAACTGAAATAAACTGATTTCGTATGTTTATTTACATTACTTAACGGAGCGCAGGTATAAAAATGGCTATTTATGATCCACTACGATAATAAATTTTGATTTTATATGTGATATAATTTCGCTCAATGTGATTATAAACTATACTTAATTGGGCGGAACTGGTAAGATGTACCTGTTGAATAACAACTTACAAATCTTTATCACAAAGTAGCCATCGGGATATAATTCAAGGTGATGACAAACAGTGATACAAACAAGCGGCACAGTAACATAATAGCAAACGAATGCATGCGAACATGCTATAAAAATCCCTTTGGGTACCTTTTCAAATGTTAATTTAGCTATAAATTTTCCGCTCGATGTATGAATCAAAATTTAATAGGAGTAAGTGATCGGAAATATAACAAATTTATCGACTCGTTCGTATAATTTTTAAAATCACGGCGATGTAGAATGTATTTTTCGGAATGTTGTAGAAATCTTTGACGTATGTTTTGATCCTTAGTTGGTACGAAGAGATTTATATGCTAAGGGTTATGAATTATCTAACACCTACATCCTCGCGAATAATTGGCACGACTGGTATTTTTTTAATCTCGCGATAGAATAAAAAAGTTGAAAATTATCGCCACCAAAAAATGAATATACGAATACACACACCGTGTACATGTATAAAATACGTTTAAATTTAAAAATTGATGTTAATATTACATACACGCTGCCACGCCTCCTCATTGTAAATCAGTCGTAATGCACCCGAATGTGAATTATTACACATTATTACGGCTGTTTTGTGTCATCATATAGCCTTTTAAAGAGCCTCAAACGATCTAATTTAATATCGGCACTATATATAAAAATAATAGTTTATAGTTTTATGGCGTGATACGAAAATTCAAATGCGGTTAAACCTGATCACGTAACCACTAAGAATTACTATATGGTCAAGAATCAGCTACTCGCTTGCTCACTAAAGGCGGGTTACTTCCCTAAAACGATTACATTAAGTTTATATTTTATTAAAAAGTAACTTCATTACCCCTGATCTACATACAAAATTATAGTGGAAATTCAAATCCAGTTTTTTATTACCAAAATATAATTTATTGCTTAATTAAAACGAAAATCTGTTGATTCTCTGGATATCCTCGCGTAACCAGCCTCTCCGCGTAAAATATTTTCTATAAATTTATCTACATACGACGAAAATTTTATCTCTGAGATTAAACGCGTTTAATTTTTTATTATTAATTTTGAATTATTTTAATACATTTTGTTCGCCGTATCCAGCGCAAATTTCACGCTAATTTCTTAATATTTTATCTTAATCTGTTATGGTAATTTTTAAATTCTATTTGCATTTCGAAAAAATTAAAAATTAAAATCGACTTTTATCCATTTCGCGTCAAATAAATAAGTACTTTTGTTTATTTAAATTCCCTTCGTCGCTGAATTGTTTCGCGTTTAAAAAATTAAATATTGGATTGTAATTACGTTTTGATGACTTTATTTACTCGAGAGAAATTATTTGAATAAAAATTTTCGTATAAAAAATTTCGCCGAGGTATTAAGTTTTTCTAAATTGAAGATCAAAGATAGATAGTGCGAAGTATTTGAAAAATGTACCAGCATTTTTTTTTTATATTTTCCAACGCGAATATTTGAATTCTTCGAGACATATTTATATGAACTAGGTAAGTTAGGTACTTTCATATACCTTGCGCCTATTTCAGAAGATTACGATTTGCATTATGCTAATATCTTACTTTCGGGTTTCGAAATTCGATTAAATTACTGAAGAAAGTTCGTTTAAATAGTTTTTCAAATTATTACTCAATATGACTTATTAAAGGTTAATTTTTACCTTTTGTTTTGGTGTTTGCATGTCGACGTAACCTTTTCGAAGCAGTAATTGATTTACTTGTTTAAGTCACCGGGCAGCGAACGGTTTTATAGAAATACGAATTCGTTAAAAAACTTACCGACTAACTCGAAATTAAATTATAAGTTATAAAGGTGTTAAATGCTAATCAGAAATGGACGTATATTTTTGAAACCTTTAGAACATGTAATTTTTCTAATTTTAACATTTTTTGACGGGTGTTACTTCTCTTTATGATTACAAAATGAATTACCGAAGTAGTGTTGGTAAACATATACACGGGCGTCTGTCTGAGATATTTTCATGTTAATACTTATATACGTACATTTCGGTCAAGTAGAAAAGAAAATTGTTTAATTAGGTGAGAAATAAACAGAAACAGATAATATTACATGGCGGAGAATAGTAAAAAATAAAGTAATTTCGTAAATGGTTACTACCCAGTGTACTTCTTCATTTTTTAAATTGTAGGTTTCGAGATAGTGAATATTGTTGGGAATTTTCAGTATATGATTCAATCCATTTATGGTTTATTTTAATACAACGAAAATGAAAATAAAAGATGAAAAAAATGTTCAATATTTTATGAAGTGCTTCACTATCTGTAAATTATTCTACGCCGCATAAGTTGTATGTTTCCGTTGTCTGAAATCATTTTATGAAGATGTCAGTTCACCTACCATTTCTCATTTCGTCGTAAATAGACAACAATATGTTTATTTGATATTCCAACCATGGTACGAGTTCGCTCCAAGTGTTGGTAAATATTTAATGAAGTAGTACATCAGTAAATGAAATATTTATTTAAGAATTCAATATTATTAGTTCTCATTAAAGTAACGTATTTCTTATTATAAAACAAAACGTTGCGGTACCTGACAGAAGATGTGATGGTAGACGAAGACAAATCGGAAGCCGGAGGCAGTTACGAAAAATATTCTTTGTGCTTTATCGTTTCGTTTTTTGTAGCTTTTCTTTTTTTTATACTCGTGCGTGTGGTCAGGTTTTGAAGAATTTCCATAACCGATTTAAAATAATAAACTAACCCACCTTACGGGTACGAGAGCTACGTTTTACTTGTTGATATCGATTAGGAAAAGTGCTACGATTTTTGACGAAAATTTCATAAATTATGATATATGTAGATGAATTCTCATGTGCATACGATACAAAGTAAGGCTGTCGATTTGGATCGATTAATCGATCGAGTCAATTCACTCAACTCAGATCAACTCATTATAATCTACTTATAACTCAAATACACAAATAAACCAGCTACAAAATGAAAATCACTCATCTTATAATTGGTTAGAAAGTAGAAAATCATGAAAATGAAGTAAAACTTGAACGTTGAGAAATTTTAATTTGAAAATTTCCGTGTACAAATTTTTTCATGCTCAAATTTTATTGATTCGGATTATTTGAGTAGACTGAAATCAATTTGGATCAATTTCTTAATTTTAAATCGACTTGAGTTGATGCGAGTCTAGTCGATAAAATCGCAAATTAATCAAATTTTTCCAAATGGATTAATCAATTTTTTTCAACTTGACAGCCCAAATACCGAGCGTTTATTGATCTTACCCCTTTTTTCGTGAAATATTTTTGATTGGTAACACTGATTACTATGCGTAACATTACGTAAACAAATGTTACCACAACTGCGATTAAGAACAATTTGTTATCAGATGGTTAAGATGTTCAAAGCACATAATAACACATGTAATTAGTTTTTAAATAATTTAAGCTACTTAATACATACCTAGTTACTTACGTGTTTCCAAAAACTAGAAGAAAATTTTAGCGAATTTTGTACTTTCTTTCAAATTCAAGTCTGTTGTTGATTCTCAAGTTGGGTGGTTTATTATTATACGTTTATTGATAAATGATAAGAAAACCTTGATTCGGATTTTGAAATGATAATAAATTTATTACATTTTAAAATTCACCGTGATGTTCATAATTACACCGAGTGCAGTGAAGATTAATTACTTACCTTTAATTAGAACTAAGAGAATCTCTAAATTCCAACCCTTTAAACTTATTTGTTATTTATTGCTTAATCGATACTTTAATCAGTGGTTTAGAAATATGTAGTTTTTTTTCAACGTTTCAATTAATTTATTGGAAGTATGTGTTTATACGAGGTAAAAACGAATTTGTAAATTTCAAGAATAAACTGAAGTATATTATTTACCATATTATATAAATTTGAGTAATTTGCTTCATTTTCAATGTGTAGTAATGAGTGGTGCTAAGAAGTAAGAACTAGAAGCATATGTCAGGCTCTAAGCTTAGCAGCTTGGTTTGAATTCTACCACCATTGGCACAATCTATGCAAAAACATCTTTAGTTCTCGATTCCTTTTGATTGACCATTTGAAAAACCGCGAGGATGTCTCACTACGAGTATTGAATAAAGGTAGCACGTGATAATGAAAAGGTATTTGTATCGAAAGGGTGAACGTTCCCGCACAGGTGCTCGTTATATACATGCATTTCAATATAACATCAATCCGTTGTATGTTTTACTATAGTTAATATGTATTTAAGGTTTCAAAGGGGTATATTCTTCACATCTCACCGGCTGCTCAACTTTACCTAGGTATTATATGTACACGAACCAGAAAAAATACGATTTTAAGCGAAGAAAAAAAAGTAAAAAGTAATAACGTAGGACTAAGGAAAAAAATGTCCATTTTTTATAATACGATTTCCGTATATTCTTTGATAGACGAAGAAAGGTTGGCGTTACTAATGTTGATTATATCTGATGAAATGTTCCTTAATAGCAGTTCAACTACTTCGAACCGCCTTTATTGGAGATAACCGTCTTCGTATGATTTCTACCTCATTGTACAGAATTTCTTTTCAAGATCTCAAATTTCAGTCATAAAAGTGAAATAACCGATTAAACGAAGTGATGATTCCGATGTTAGGTTTGAAAATAATATCTCTATCGATGATATGATTTTCATTTGTTCGGAAATAAATAAACTATTTTTTTTAAATATTGAAAGTACAAAAGAATACCTTTAATTTCGACGATAAATTAACAATATGAACTCGGATGGAGAAAATTATGCATAAATTCCGATATAACTGACAAGATTATATTTTCGTTTTAATTAAGTAGTTTAAAATTTAAGGTAACTTTGACCAGGGTATTATGAAAACATAAGACAAGGTGGCGTTTTATTAACTTCAGATCTACAAACTTGTTCCGAAACGACGGGTCAAGTTTAGTATTTCCTTTTTTTTAATAATGATTTTCGGAGCAATTTTCGTCTAACACGTGTTTAATAATTTAAAAATGTTCATTTTTCACGAATTTCTTCGTAATTAATTTTTGGTAAATTTCATGTTAATGAAATTTTCTCTCAAAGAGTTCCATCGCTTGAGAAAATTATTTGACTTTTTAAATATTTTCATGTGTTTGATAAACATGAAAACGTTGGTGAATTTTAGAAAATTATGTAATTAAAGTACCTAATCTAGCGTTGGTGGTAGCGAAATTTACCCGCAATACTTGAATAAGAAATTTTTCGAATTTCATGCTCGGTACCGTAGCAAATAGAGCAGATTTTAGCTACATATATCACGTCATTGCATGAACACATTGTAAACGCGGATTTACGATGGTTCTTTTATAATTTCAAGTGCAGGAGTTGTCCTTTAAAATACATGCAAATAATACGAACGTTTCGCCTTTGTCGTAAACTTATCGTAGCTAAATTCGCGAATGTCTACGACGCGACTAAGTCGATTCATGTACAGGTCGGACCATTCTTTGGATTCAGCCCCAATCACGCCTCCTCTCTTCGCATTTTTGTGAATAAGAATGTATCGAATATTGAAACACGCGTACAAAAGGAATAAAACCTACGATGTGTGGTCTTTGTAAACGTTTAGCATTGAAATTATACCGTCACGAGAAGTGAAAATTAAAAGCCACACCTGAAAGGTGAAATTTGTCTCAGTGAGTGCGTCAAAATAGACAAACCGCTATTATTTACCATACTTGACTGCACTTTCAAGAGCCTCTTGAACGTATCAAAACACCATATCAATGTACATGGCGGCATCGCATTCGGCCAAATTTGAAATGGTGAATTGGAAGAAGCACAGTAGCAGATTTTTTTCTTGTCAACTTGGCCAGCAAATTGAATTCGTGAATGTTATTCAGGCGTATCTAAGTGACCAATTGAATAAAAAAATAGAGAGTTAATATTTTAAAGGGGCTTATGTCTATGTATCCCAAATGTGAAATGAAATTGAACGTTTTGTCGGCCAGGAGAAACATCAATAATAGATAAGTAGTTAAGTACTGAAGTATATAATTATAACGGATGCTTGAGTAAAATTACATGACAACTATGTATGGTAATTGCAGTTCCTTTTTTACAAATTTTCTAGCAATTGATTTTTCATTATTGTATAATATATGTACGTACAATTTATGCATTACTTTAAAAAAACAGTGTTGCCAAGGTAAGGTACGTACGTTAATGTGCTAATATCAAATATCAGCATAAATAACGTCATTATAGTTATCTCAATATAAAATGAGTTGAATTTGTCAACAGTGCAAAATTCCTGTAAGATTTCAGCCATGGTTTTTCTTCCAGCAATCAAATAATCGAAACTTGATGAAAAAGTAATGAAAAAACATGAATTGTTCGCGTTATCAAAGCTTTCAAGAACAATCTCACGTAACGCACTTCAACTTAGTTCCGTTTGGTCACACGAAGATGAATCAAACTGCATTCGAAAGAAAATTCGATGCATTTTAATTTTAAAAATGACCATCTTCGAAGAAAAAAAATGAATCTTGAGCCGTAACTTCGAAAAAAACCCACTTTGATTTATTCAACTCACAAAACGCTTCGTTTCGGTCAGCTGTCCCACACCTTGATTTTTTATCAAAGATTTTTTTACGTTATTTGCAAATAAAACAGCGATCATAATTTCCTAGAAACGAAAAAAAAATCGATAAACCATCTCTAGCATACTCATAAATCATCTTACTTTATTAAGTTTCTCTAATTGGTACTATAAGTAACCTGTTTTACTTTTTATCGTCGTTAAAATCTAGTTCTTGATAAACGATGCCATCGAAAAAACTAGTAATTGGTTTTTAAACGCTAGTTTTTCTAAAACCATGTATAACAGTCACCAATACGTTCTTATACAAAGTTGCATTCTAATTGATTTTCCGAAAAAAAAAAAACAAATTTATAACGAGTAAGTGTATCGAATTGTCTCGTAAACGAGAAATTGTCACGAAAGAAACCAGTTCGCGGAGAAAAATTGATTTCTCGTCAAATGATGTATATTTTATGAGAATTTTACTCATTTAGCGGAGATTTTCTACATTTACATTTTTTGGCTTTTAATTTCGCCAACTCATAATTAACATCTTGTGGGCATTTTAATGAAGAAATTTTTTCAACATAGGAGGCAAATGTAGTATTAGAAAGGAAATTTATAAAGGTATAATAAAATTCAACGTAGTCATTTGTTTGGTGAAAAAGTAACATTTTTCAAGATATGTTAACTATTTTGAAAAGAAATTCGCATCGGTGAATTTTTAAACTCGTTTTTTTTCAACGTGGTTAAATTACAGTAGTAATCTGATTTCTTTCTTACATTCGCGAATACCGCCAAAAATATCCATAGATACCGCGAAGCAGATAGCTGGAGACCTTTGATTTCGACATATTCCGTTGTATGTTTACGTGCGGTGAAAAAAAAACAGACGATAATGGAAGCTAAATGATATTCTATGGGATATTTTGTAAACACTGGGATAATTTATGGTTACAAAAGAAGTGAAAAATTTGTTAGTTTTTGAATTTACACGACTTTACAAGCCAAGCGATAAATATATTATCGAAATACCTCAAATGCTAAAGGTGTTGGGAAACAATAAACTATTATCGTAGATCTTATTTTTATTGTTTTGAAAAATTTTTTAATACTCGCGTTTCGCGTACCGAAGATAATAATTTGAAAAATTTTCACCAAAATGCCATTAATACCGTTGATAAAGATTAAGATTGCTTTCATGAAAGAGACAGCTGTGATAGGTACAACATTTTGTTGATAATTATCTTGATAAATAACTATATAATAGCTTCTTGGCCAGATATCAATAAAGATAAGTCACAAATCGATATTTAAAATCTTACGGTAGAGGATATAAACGTAGCTGGTTTTTGTTTGTTCGGGTTTAACAATTCGTTGTCGTGGCGTTTATCGGGCCATCGGTTTAAAAGATCAAAATTCCAATGGATAAACCGATTAGGTGTTCGCGGTGAAAATGGTAAATGGCTTAGTTTACTGAATCGGTGAAAATTTCAATAACTGCGTACGTCAGTTTCCAAACTTGGATTTATAGAAAAGAAATCGTATTTGGTTCGTGATGAAGTGAGGCGTGTATATGAGGTTTTTTTACGTGTTAAGTGCCCGTATGAAGGTTCTCGGCGGCTCACTTTAGTGCCATGTCGCGTATTCGCCGATGAATGGGACGTTTATTGAGCTTTCGAAAAAAGGCTATGTTGTATATGAACGTATGATTTGTACGGAATGTGTTCGGTGTGAAATTTTAAATTTATTGGACACCATCGCGTGTAGTTTCACGTGAGCCATAAGTGGTTGATTTTTTTGGCGTCGGTGAAAGTGCATAGATATTTTTAAAACGTCTCGTTTTTTCAAACCCTTTTATTATGTACGATGGCGAATAAAAATTGTTATTTATTTGAAAAAATTCCAAGTAGGTTGTACCTACTTACCTACTATACTGAAGTTGAATTAATAGTGTGGTCAAATTCGACACAAAAATGCGTCAAGTTATCATAAATTCCAAGAAAGTTGAAAATCGTTACAAATTTGATTACCATCACAAACAAAATGTCAAAATTTCTCATTAATTTAATCTCTGCGTTTTGTGTTATTCAAGATCAAAGTTCAACAGTTTCGCTTCTCGCTTTTTTCTCGTCAGCGGTGGGTTTTACCCTCAGAGAGCTAAAGCGACGCCAACATAATTCTATGGAATTAAGCACAGAAGCGGAAAAGTAATGCGCGCGCAGGAGACAGTGTTGTTGAGGGGGAAAACTTACAAACACACTAACGAACGTTAACGCAAAAACACCAACACCAGCAATCTCGCGCATTGCGCAGAACCACTCCTGTGCTTGAGTCCCTAGAAATATGTTGGCTTCATTTTGCTCTGTTACTTTTAAATACGGTATAGCGGTCCATATTATATTATCTAAGGTTTTATCGTAAAAATAGTTCAGTGAAAAATCATTGCAGAGTTAATTACCTACACAAAATGTTTCCATAATTTTCCTCCTATTTATCACCATTCTTGAGTTGTGGTTCGGGAAATTGGGAGTATACACCAATTCACCAACTCTTTCGAATTTTCCTTCAAAAAAATTTGTTAGTCGAAAAGAGGCACTTTTGTCATAGCTACATTCTCCTACCCGAGAAATCTCGTCACTTGTTTGAAATTCCTATTAAAAAAGAGCCACCACGTTAATGTGGAATTTCAATATATTTCGACACAGCGTAATATCTTCAGTAAACGAAACCTACGCCGTTTAAATACCAACGTTTCAAAAATTATATTTGAATAATCATGGAACTTTCATTTCATTAAACGTCAACCAGCGAGATTAATTGAATAAAAAATTTGTCGACTGCGAGTAAATATAGTTTCGTAAGTTCCTAGGTGAAAGAGTTTTCATTAATTTGCGACAGGTATGCATCTGACTTTTATTAGGTACATATTAAAAAAGGCTTCTCTTTTTATTTGTTTTATCAATACCCACGTCATCGAATGTGTAAATTGGCTATGTAAAGTGAAGAATAAAATTTAATCAAATTCTGGAGGAAAAAAGGTCTCAAGACGAGAATTTTGACACTCGAAAACATTTCTTCCTCGTTAATAATCTATAATCTATTTGCGAGCCAGTTTTCGTGATCTGTTTACATGATGAACTTCACAAGGAAATAATACCAAATCGAGAATATTTTTCAAGATGGATTTTTTATTCTCGGAGGAAATTCAAACATTTACGTTAAATTGAAAAAATTAATTGTCAATAAAAAAATCACATCGGAAATAGAAAAAATTTAACGCTTATAAAGATTTTTCATAACAATTTCTCTTGTTTTTTATAAACGTAATTTTTCACAGGAAATTGGAAATCGTACGACAAATCCGAACCGAATGAAAAACTATTTGAAATATTTCTACAACCTCGGAACTTCTTCGAGTGCTGCAAATCAATAGCCGATGTTTTTGGATGGCGATGGTCATCATGAAAATATGAAAAATACGTCTTGCGTGCGCACGCGATCGAATGATGATTTCCGAATGAAATTCGAGGTATTATTTGGATTTTGAAATTAAGTTTTATCATATTAAACTGAATGTGAGAGCAATCTGTCACCTGGTACGCGCCAACAGCAGCTGCTTATCAAACCGTTCGGTTCCGGATGATTGTAAAAGGAACATGGCTTCTACAGCTGCCCAGGTTCATTATTTCGTCATTTATTCAGCATAATTTTTTTTTCAAATCGAGTTTCTAAGTCGGATGAATTTTAACTTTGAGATCAGAAGTGATAATTCAGGTGTAATCGTCGATTGGACAACGTAGCTGAAGTTGGAACAAGAACAACATGACGTCATAGATTATCATAGAGTTTGACAGGTGGAGGGGGAGAGAGAGAGGAATGAATTTAATATTGAAGCAACATCAAATTTCAAACATCTTCGTGAAAAATTTAAAACAATAAATTTACCTAATGTTTAATTTTCCATTTTACATATTTTGTCATCTCATAATATGACGGACATCGGACATTATTCAAAATATTTGCATTCTACGATTGCTTTCTTGCTCTATACAATGTGTTCGTCTCTATGACGTCGACGTCATATCTTTCGTATTCCTAACATACAATAAATTGTACAATAAGAACTTGTCTTATTTTTCCAATTAACTTAAGGAAATTAGAAAATGAATCGTAACGATATCAATTATTTTAAATGAGAATGAAATACTTATTTCGAAGCGAATTGTCAATATCAAATTAAACATCGTAAACAGTAAAGAGAAGCAACAGCGAATAGTGAAGTTAGGTAAATTAAGTTCGGGATTATTTTATCATCGTCGACCAACGTTTAGAAGTAAATATTCCATTACCGAGTATAAAACGAAAAGGAAAACTTTGCTAAACTGTTTAACCATAAGTAAGTGATATTCAGATTGAGTGGATTTCCGTTATTGATTTATACATTTCTGCGATAAACAATAGTCTCATTTGCAGCGATTTTAATTGCAATTTTCTGCTTGGAATATAAGCGCCAGAAGTGTAATTCTGAAGATATTTGGAAATATTTTTTCAACACGTTAACTCGCACGTTGATCGGTGGGTAAATTGATTATTTGAACTTATTATTCGCTTTGTTTATAGTAGAAGTCCGCTTCCCGTTAGCTTTTCTCAATTAATATCAAATATCGGAATACTACAATCGCAATTTCACCAACTTGGATATTTTTCGAAAAAGAAAATAGAGTTATACGATCACATCGTATCCTCCGTTCATCGAAATAAGTATTTCTTCAGTTTTATTACCATCATTTAACAAATTTTTTATTTTGAACGCTGTACTAATAATTTCTGCAATTTTCCAGCTCATTCCTTCCGTACATTTCGAACGAAAAGTTCTAATCCGAGGCAATGTTTTTACTTGGTGTCGTAACTGGTTTAATCTTCCCTAGTGACCTATTTCACACATAGTTTACGGCTTAAACAACCAAACTTCTAATTAATTGCGATACACTTGTAACGTGTTGTTTTGGAAATCGTAAAAAAAAAATCAAAAACGAGAGATACTTACTGGAAGTTAGTCGATGAATAAAAGAAGTCGTGCGTATCAAAACAGATTACGCGAGCTCGAACTGAAACAAAGTATTTACTGTTTCAAGTTGTTTATCGAATGTTACATTAAAGGGAAAAAATATTTGCATGTATAAGGTTTGAAAATCGTTTGTAAATGCCAAATGGTGTATTTTTTTTTCGTCGCACATAGCAAAATGTACCTAGCGGATTTAATTTATTTAAAGAAATTCCATTCTTGTTTACATTCGTCGCAGGATGAACATCGGTGTAAATACGGACTATTTTCAGAGAAAAACACCGAACGAAAATTTCTTACAAAGTTAAAAATACGAATGGAATTAAATCTTCGCAACTGTCCCGATAAAGGCGAGTTACCCGGATTAAGTGGCAAGCAGATTCGAAATTAGTTGAATTTTTTTGCCTCGATAAGCTCGTATTATGGTCGCAAAATGTATGGAATTTTAAATAGGCGGAGGTGTTTTCAGTTATACGTGTGTCAATAAACGAAGCCTGCGCCTCTCAAAAATATACACACGTTGCAGCTAAAAACCGCCAATGGTGTAAGATTAAAAGGTTCGTTAACCTAAAATAACAAATCGCATTTTCAAATATAAATTTTCCTCCTTCGACAATTATCGGGAGTCAATTTTAAGCTTTTTTTTTGGGACATTAAAAGCCGACGCTGCGCGGTTTTTATCAGTAGCCTTTTAACTAGCTCGTATGAAGTAAGTACTTAATGGATTTTACCATCTTTGCGTGATTTATGGTGCGTTTTTTTCTATCAATTAAATGTGTTTTGTATTCCGAAATAGTACGTGACCTTATTTCGTTTCTTAAATTCGCTCACCACGTCGAGATTATTTCGAGATGTTATTTACCGAAAATTTTTCTATTTTGATTTTCCGTTAACCGTTTAGAGTGGATGTCGAAGTAAATAAATTTTCATAATTATAAAGTATAAATCATTTGAAATTTACGAGATGTTGGGTGAGTAGTATACGAAACTAGACATACGAGAAACAACAAGTCATGGTTGCCTAATTTGAAATTTGAAGGGATTACGTAGTAGGTAAAATTATCGCAAAACTAATTTCACAACGTGATTGATTTCAACGCGTAATTTTTTAAAACAAGCAAGAAGAGTTACTTATGGGAATTATCGCTCTATCTTGAAAATTAATGAGGTCACGAGGGGTGATAAATGATCGAATATTCGGTTGCATAAATTTCAATACATATCTTTTCAACTCTGATAATGGTTTTGTGCGACAAAACAATAATCGTTTTGGATAAACTTTTCGATGTTTTACGAATCACTACTTCTTTTATATTACACCGCAGCGGCATGATAATCCGAAATTTTATTGTTTTTCGTATCCTGATGGTATTAAAAACATAATGCGGTAAAAACACGTTATATATCGACAAATTTCACGTGAAAAAGAGAAGCGCTTCAATAGAGGTGAAAAAATACCTATCAATTGATACAAATTTCATTTCATTAGTCTGTTCGTTAAAGCAAAGCTAAAGTTGAAAAGTTCGGGAATGTCGAGAAATTCCTTCGTTACCGAAATTTTTGACGCTCAAATTCACTTTTAGATTTCCAAAGAATTCTCAAAAATCGAGAATGTCGCAATTTTTGCTGAAAGTAAAATGAATGAAATTGAGTTATTTTTGAGAAGAAAATTAAAAATCGCATAAAATGTGTATTCTCTCTCATTTAAAATCCCTCACATCAATTTATAATGGTTTTTGCAACATTTTGAAAGTTTCGTTTGTTATCACCGTAAATTAAAAAAGTGATAAGAATCCGCCATCTTGACCTGCCAGTCAGAGATGCAACATCAGAAAAAAAAAGTTATAATGGCACAGTACAAAATCGCAAATTGAGTTTTTCTGTTGAATAATTCATCTCAATTGCTATAATACTCATTTTGAACGCCACTATTATAAAATTCGTAAATTTTAATTGGAAAAATTTCGTCAAAAAATTAATTAAGTGATTTTGTATTTTATACCATAATGACTTTTTTCAGCTTTTCAAAGATGTTGGTATCACTGCTCCGGCAGGGTTGCAAAGACACATTCAGTATATCGTTGAAGTGGTTGAGATGGGCAAGAACCAAAGTTTGAAAAAGCGAAATTTGAACGCATGAGGTTGAAATTTGTAGGAAAATACGTTCAACATAATTTTCCTTCAGATCACATCGATATCATTCGTTTTATATTTTTGGTAAAAATTTCAACAATATTCACGACTTTTGAAGATTCGTCAAAAATCGAAAAGTAAACTCGAACATTCGACATCTCGATTACAGACGTTTTCATAAATGTTCTTCCCAAAAATTAAACTTTCCAAAAAGTCCATCTCGTCTTCAGAGAAAGTTCACCTGCGAGTACACGTGACGATTACAAAGAAATTATGTAAATTTATACACAGATCTAATTTTTACATTACTAACTCGGTCACAAATCTACATCATCAAAAACAACGTTCACGAAGTTCGACACATTTTAGAGAATAAATTGCGTACTTTTCTGTAAGTTCGTTTTTTCGCTAGGTTTACTTTTTATGTTTGAAGTTGCTTTGAAATTTTTTGTTTTCTCGAATTTTCAACGACGGATACAATTTCAATTAATGTCACTTGGTCATACTTGTTACAAGATATTCCCGACGGAACCACCATAAGTATTTAATTCCTCCAGGAGTATCTTTTTGCTATCAATTTTGACGCCGGGAAGCAATTTTAGAAATTGTTTTAAAACAGGGTTAATGAAATAATTGCGAATACCTTTTCAGGATACTTCGATGAGCCATTGAATTTATATACAAATAACGAGAGGTTTTTTTTTCTACATTTCGTAGACTAAATTATAAAACCTGTTGGATTTTTAAAAAATCAGATTTCTTCACATATTACGACTACAAAAATATATTCGAAATATTACAAAACGATTCGTATACATGATTCACATATAAATAAATAAACAAATTTCCGCCAATTAATTATGTTACATATTTACATGAAAAAAACTTCTTAATGGTTAATTCTCTTACATATAAATGGTACGTAGGAATTTTTAAAATAGAAAAAAAATTAAATTTAAATATAAAATAAGTTTTCGCATTTCGGGTAAAATTCGCCGGAGTAAAAGTTGCGTCGTAATGATGCGCTGCGTAGAAACGCGAAGAAAATCGAAATGCCATTTAGTCGTAACGGGTTGAATTTTAATTTTTTTTCGGTGTTTCGTGTAAACGCGGAAAAAATGAGGTTTCGAAGGAAAAGAAAAATACGCTCGTCGCACATTTACGGTAAGTGCTAAATACGTATCATCGTTTGAAATTTATTATTTGTGAAATACGCGCGTCAGAGATATAAATAAATTATTCGAGCTTTTGTATTTCACTTAAGTCATTCGCAAGTTACGATAAAGGTTTGCGAAAATTCATCGAATATGACGTTGGATATGGAAGCGAAAACTGCATCGTACGACTAGAAGGATTATAATTTGGTCGAATCGAAACCGTCGTTAACGATTGCTAACCGTCAAGAGGCATCGGTATTGGTTAAGGTGATCTGATGAGTTAATACGGAATTATGCCTACGACACGATAGGCTATTGGCGCGAGTTGATATGTTATCGGAATTCTGACGAGGTGTTTTACAGCAAACGAACAAATACCTGTTGAAGTACTTGCGAAATACGCCGCTGATGAAGTACAACGCGATGGGATTAATGCACGAATTGATGAAACTCAAACAAAAGGCCGTGATTCGGAATGTATTCCAGAATTCGTCGAAATCTTCCTGCGACGTAGGGTAGAAATGGAACCACAGCATGAAGACGTGATGCGGCAAGAAGCATATCATGAACATGATAACGAACGAGAGAACCATTTTGGCGACTTTTTTACGCGCTCGGATTTGCGATGATTGTCCTTGCATTTCGCCGGGCATATTACGCGTGGTCATTTCCAGGTGCTTGGCCATCAGGATGTAGAAACACGCTATAATACATAACGGTACGGCGTAATAAGCTAGGAATTTAAATAACACAACCCCTTTGCGGTATCTTTCGCCGAATTCGTCCGGATACGGGAAACAGTACTCGATCTCGTGATCGTCTACTAACTTGGTTTTCTTGAGGTTTGAAAAAAAAGCCGAAGGCATCGCGAGTATACCGGCTAGTAACCATATAGCGACGGCGATCACCAATGTGAACGGTTTCGACGAGATACGTCTACGTATCGGATTCGATATCGCGCAGTATCTTTCGGCGCTCAAAGCGGTCAACGTAAATACCGATACTCCGACCGAGATATCTTTAGTTGCTTCGGATACTTTACATATTGTTTCGCCGTACGGCCAAGAATCAAACGTATATACCGTCGATGTAAACGGTACGCTTGTTAGTATTAGTAACAAATCTCCTAACGCTAAACTGATGATATACGTGTTAGGTACATTTCGCATGTTACGATGACGCATAAATATCAATATCAATGTACCATTGCCCAAAACGCCGACTAGGAATATCATAGCGAAGATGATCGGCACGACGTAGGTCTCAAGGCGGTTCTCGAACGGTATATACGCTTCGGTCGGCGATAACGAGTTGTTGATCGCGTAACATGGCGTTTCTTCCGAACACGAGCCCAGTACACGCATGTCTGTAAAAATTAACGTAATTGAGATGTTGCACTTCCACCGTAATCCCACACTCGAAACGTACCTAATTCTTAAAATTATTCGCACGTACCAACAAATCGTCAGCCAAAACGCGATCACGATTTGTTGTCCAATCGTCGATGCGATTCGCGTGTAACCGACATACGGTAAGTATTCTGTAACAAAATAAAATCAATTGTTAATGCATCGCAAGTATTCAATTACATCGTTTTTCCGTACAGTTTATGCCAAAGACGCGGAAAAAAAATGCGATAATTATACGTTCTTACGGCTCAATTCGTCACGAAAACGATCGCATTTAGGTACATTAAAAGTTAGTACCTGAAGTGCAAATTCACCTACTTATGAAATCTCGCGTTGCACGAAAGTTATATTCCTAATTAAAATAATGGTCGAGTTCGTGTAAATTTGCAACCGCAAAGTTTCACTGAACTATGCTGAAAATGTTCTTATAAAAGGAAACGCTATAACTACGCTTTAAATCGTTTATATTTTCCAGTAAATCTGCTGAAATATTTCATCAACTCGAACCGGAGCGGTTGTCGGCTTGATGAAAGTGAAAAGTTTTCTAATTTCGTCGCATATACGCATCAAAATGTGAATTTATTTTTAAGCTTTTACCTATATATACGTTTAAGAATTAAGTGTTTTAATGCATTTTCATCATGGTACAATTTTACGTGCAATTCGCATGTCTTTGAATTACACTTATATACGAGGTTTTGATAGCGAAGTGAATCGATTTATGATAATCGAATCGCATCAATTGATGGTATGATTATTTGACATGTAAAAGAAAACGATTAACGAGGTACATCTTAATTCTCACATGATAAATTAAGATCTTTTTACATAGTAAGTGAAGCTCCTTTCGACCTGTGATGCTGCTATTCATTCTACTCGAATGTAAGTAAATTAGCCAACAACGAGTTATGTTCTACGCATGGTGATGTCATAATCACACACACACTTTTGAGTTTCTACTTCTGTTCAGAGAAACATTTTCGTTTAGAATATATAAATGATTAGTGATTGGATTATGTTGCTTTTAGTCTTTAGCTTTTTATCCGTTTTCAGGTTATTTTGATTGATATTGACCGATCTAAACGATTGATAGTTTACACTGACGAATTGTCGCTGAATTTTTGAAGACAGGAGTGATGGAACGAAATAAGAAACGAAACGCGAAACGAAACACACTTTCTCCAAAAAAATTGTTAGAACGAAATGTAGAACATTCATTTTGTTTCAGTTACTGTTATTGTAAATGTTCAATTTGTGATTTTTCCATTATTTTTCAACGAAATGTATATTTGTTCAGTGCTCCTACTGAGATACCTTCAAGAAAATCATGTTAGAAGGCTATCATATATAGAAAAGTAACCATAGAAGACCTAGACCAAGGCTGTAAGGTAATTTATATTGGTAAATTACGGCGGTATTTTACCGAAAGTTTATTACCATATTTTACGGCAATTTATCGAAAAGTATTTTTGGTGTTTTGAAACTGCAGAAAGTTAAATTTATTAGGAAAAGAAAATCAAATCAAAAATTGATGATGGAATTGCGGTTTTGAAATTGCTAATTGAATGAAAGTGATTAGTGAAATGTAATGCCGATCGTAAAATAATTTATAAGTACACGTTCTTATCATTTCGATTTTAATTTTTTTAATTTTTACAAAATTTTTCAATCATGGGTGTAGAACAATTTTTCCCATCAAGACTCAAGACGCCACGAGTCACATTTTTATTACAGGCAGGTTAGTTCAGAACTTCACGGTAAAACTAAAAATGTCGTATCAAATCTCAATTACCGTATTTTACCGTTGAATTAATTAAGGTAATTTAATAGACCTGCCATATACACACCAAAAGTTGATATTTTTTTGTTGGTTTTTTGTTTGGCAAAGTGAATTTTCATGAATTTTTTGAAGAAAAAAAACGAAACGAAATCATTTCAGTCAAGAAACGAAATTATTTCGTTTTACCGTTCCTGCTTGAAGATTCAACTCCTAATCAATGACGTCACTGACGTCTTGATTGATTTGACTGATATATTTGATTAAAATGAGGAAATCGATGAAAACTGATATTGCGCGATTAACGATTATTAATCAATTAATCGTAATAAGCGATTAATTGGCTAATATAACGAAAACAATCAACTTTGCGATTATTCGAATACTTAATCGTGCAATCAATCAATCATTTCTCAATTTTGATCGATTTTTTAGAAAATAACTTCGAAGTTCAAAATTAACAAAAAGTCAAGTGTTCTTTATTCAAAGGATAAAAGATGACACATATTCGTATAATTTACATTTTATTATCAATGTCAATTTTTCATAATAGTAATTTTAATATCTGAAACAGTTTCAACTTTCAAGTGATAGTATTCGAATTATTCGAATTTCGTTATATTAATTACATTGTTATCACTTCATCAACGAAACGCTTCCACCATCGTTTCATTTCAACGTGTTGATAAGAAACTTGAAAATTACAATTAACGATCGATGCTCTTGTTTGTAAATACTCATGCCTAATTACAATCGTATTTATCATTCGAAATGTTGAAACTTACTGACTTACTTCTAGTTTTACTTCAGCTCTTGTTCGTTGCACACGCAGTAAGATAACTATTTCACAACATCGAAAGAAACTACGATTAAAGATTCGAATACAACGGGGAAAAAACCATCTTCAAAATATATACGATCGTTGGTTTAACGAGAAAATGAAACATGAACATATTTTTCCCCAAAGTTTCCATCATTACTAGAAAATAGTGAGCTAATTTATAAAGATTTAAAACATCCATTTTGGTATCTGATGAAAACATTTTATAGCCTTAGTTGAAAACATCGGACAAGCATTTATTTCAAACGATAATTCATATATATATGAAATATACTCAGGTACATACTCTTGATAAGAGTATTTAAGTACTGTACCTAAATTTCTTTAAAATTCAATTCGATCGTCAAATGTAACACGTGCAAGTTAAACTTGAAAATTTTCGATCTGGCGAACGTTTCGGTTATTAAAATACGCCAAGGAAATAGTTAATGCATGGTTTGTTATTTTTGGAAATTTATAAACCGTATTTTTGTAATTCATACACGCTTGAGTGTTTTCTCGATTTAGCTTTTCAATCGCGTTTTTTTTTCTTTTATGATTGGGGGTTCTTTTAGCGAATCAAACCAAGCGTATGATTTAGTTTACATTTCAGTTCGAAGGTATCTTTATAAATTGGCGGAATTTAAAGAAATTTTCGTATTTGATTTTTTTCTTTCTTTTTTCAAAATTCATTTTCGGGTATTTTCAAAAGCATTAGCATTTTCCGATGTTAGATTGGAAATAAATTATGTTGCTTCATACGTATTTCGGTAATCGAAACCTTAATTTATAAATCTGCGAAATATCTTAACGATGTCATGAAAATTGTGTTTTCGAGGCGCAGATTTAATTTAGCGATTTCGTTTGTACAATAAAATTTCACCAACGTTAGACATAAATTTACATTTGGATTTGGGAATTTAAATTTGAATTGTATGAGCATTATATTCGTAATTTTTTAAGCGCTTGGAATAAAAATGAATTTGAAATTACAAATGGACGAAAAAATAATAACCGCAGATGTTGTCTTTTCTTCGGATTACACGACGGTATAATTTTTCCTTTTAAAACGAAAAATGTATTTTTATTATTTCAATTTGATTTTAAAACTTATGCATTGTTATAATGTCTAATAAGATTTTTGTTTTTAACGACAACCAACCATTGCCCAAGTCTGATGAAGACTTAGGGCGCGTTTACACGAAGGCGTTTAACGCGCGTTTCTGTCCACGATTCCTGAATTATCACATCTGCATGTACGCGCGGTAGTCAGATGTGACAGTTCAGGAATCGTGGACAGAAACGCGTGTTAGGGCGCGTTTACATGAAGGCGTTTAAAGCGCGTTAACGCGTCCATGTAAACAGGCCCTTAAACGCCTCCATGTAAACGCGCCCTAAAGTAACTAAAACTATGCTGATTGTTGAATTGAAATTTTCGTAATTCGTATTTAGTGATAAATGAAAAAATACCATCGTGAATTTATTCGATTGGAAAATTTTAAATCGTTCAGATCAAATATTTCTTTAATGTTGAAAATTCGTCGAATTTTTATCATCTTTTATCTTCCCTTTGTAACATTTCTGCACTATGTAAGTTTATTCTTCTTCACTTACACTTTCTGTCCCTTTAAGATGTTCAAGACATATTTGAGGTAGTCGTCAGCTTCAGATCGTGTTACCTATTTGAGGTAACCGATCTATTCGTCTCTTTGATGAATCCGGCGGTGTTCGTACATTCTGTTTTCTCGAGAAAGCCGCTACAAAGTTAGGAACTGTTTCATGGTTGATATGATTGTTCTACTACAGATTTTCCTTGGCAACAACGAAGAAAAAATTTCTCGATTGACTTCCAACGGTCGTAGAGTTGTGGGAATTGCGTAGCAAGTTTTCATATTTTCAATTCCCAGTAAGTATAGATTTTACTGTACTCAGTTCGAAAGTTGTATTTCGTGAAGCAACAATATGCCCAATAATTGCGCTAATTCCGGCGCGAAATTTTTACCGAAGTTTCTCGAAGATGATAAAATTGATACTCGGGAAAATAACATATGCGGAGGGTACGTTTAAAATGTAAATTTTTACAAATTCCCTTATCATTTTCCCTTTTGTAATTAAGCAAACTAAGCAAAAAAAATTAACGTTTGGTGAAAAGACCGCAGTATGTGACTGTTTTAAAATTTACCATCATTTTTATCTTTTTCCCAAAGCGTATTTGCGCTTTTCATGCAAATGCGACGTTTTGCTCCATATTTCGAGTCATATGGTATAAATGATAAGAAAAATATTCGCGAATATTTCAGAAGAAAAAAAAAGCTCGATATGATTCATCCTCCCGAAGCAAACTAGTTACTTCTAGCTGAAGGTGTTTTCTATAAAGAGATCATTGGTTTGTAATAAAATTACAAACGATGTGTTCGAGATTAATTCGCGAGGAAGCTCGTTTTGAAAAACTTGTGTACCAAAAAAATAACGCAATGTTGGAGTACCACCTCGAATAAGCTTTATCGCGTAGTAATTTCGTCGTAAAACTTTATAAAAAAATTTATTACTTACCTACGAGTTTTCAACATGTACACCGACGAAAATTGAAATTGGGAATCGTAGTTTTAACGATTCGATAAAAAATCAAAACCGATGTGAATTTTTCTTGTAAAATTTAAAAATTAAAATTCCAACTGCGTCGAGAAATTTTCTCAAAAGGGCGAAATTTTTATTGTCTTGAAATCAAGGTTAAAAAAACGATAAAAATTTTACGGCGAAATTATATCGTGCTTCGAACATATCCATTTTATAAAACATAAACTCGTATAAAAATAAAACGTGCGTTAATTTGCAGAAATCTTCGTCGAGTAAATCACCTATATAATTTCTGTCTTTAGGAAATCTTCGTAGAAAATAAGTTCAAGTATCGTTAGCCAGCGAGGTAAGTAAAAATCACATCTTTTGGTGAAATTTCAAGTACGTAACGATTTTAAATGTTCTTGTAGCAATTACAGAATCGAGTACTTTTTGCTGCGAAATCTAACGCGAAGAAGGGACCAGGATAATGGTCTTCATTACCGTACAACAGAGCGAATTACTGGTGAAATGTTCTTGGTTGTTTCGTGTTCCGCAGTATGAACGATTTAGCTCTTTAGTAATCTCCCCGAGTTGGTTAATTAATTGGCGGACGTGTTTAAAATTTTGATGAAAGGTTACATTTGTCTTTGTTGAAGTAAGAACAGTATTAGAATTTTGTGCTTGCGTGTCGCCTTTAATGTTTCATTTCGTGAAATGGAAATTATCTGGTATTTTTCGAAAATAATTTCAAAATCGTGTAATCTACCGTGAAACCGTCACTTGAACGCGGAAATTATTACGAAAATACCTAAACTCGTAGGTTCTAGATTGCAAACAGACAAAAAAGACCAACTGTTGTATCGTGTAATATTTTTAGCACTCGAACAACACGTGCACTTTGGAGTTTATTAAACTTCCACTTCGTATCTCGTCTTGTACGATGAAAAGAAGAAAAATTCAGCTGTTCAAAGTACCTAATTTTACGACAAATAGCGCAAAAAAAGTGCAAAACTAAAGCACTCTAATCATCGAAAGAAATCTAGTCTTATCAATCCTGTAGTAATTTTCAGTGCTGCCATTTCAAGAACGATAATCAGTTTTCGGTTTATTTGAGAAAAATCTATTTTCACTTCGGATTTTCGAATCGTTTGACGAATTTTCAAATTTATTTGCAATTTTCAACCACAAATAGTGGAACAAAATAAGAAACGAAATGCACTTTTTTCAAAAAAACTGCTGTAACGTTATACGAAACGAAACGATTTTGTTTGGAAAAAATGTAACCAAATGTGGAACGAAACGAAATATTTCCGTTACTGTAATTTTCAACATTCAATTTGTGATTTTTCTATTATTTTTCAACGAAATATACCTGTTCAGTGCTCTTACTGAGATACTTCCAAGAAAATCATGCTAAAAGGCTTATCATATAGAAAAGTAACCACAGGATCATCAAAAGTTGATGTTTTTTGTTTGTTTTTTGTTTTGCAAGATGAATTTTCATGAATTTTTTGGAAAAAAAAACCAAACGAAATGATAAATAACGAAACGAAACGAAATCATTTCAGTGATAAAATGAAACAAACTTGGAAAACCTATTGAAACGTTACGTAGAACGAAACGAAACGATTTCGTTCCATTACCCCTGTTTTCAACTATTTCATATCCTTGGAAATATTTTTCTTTCAACAAGTGATCGTAGAAGTTCTCGTTTTGCCAAACGGTACTTGGCTGATTTTATTTCAGTTTTTTGAACTCTTTTTGCTTTTTTTCAAAAAACAGGGTTCTTTATACTACGTAACATCAGATTAATTATAACTATTTAATTTTTTACCTTCAGTCCGCGAAATTGAAATTATCTACCTCTGTGTTAAAAAAAATACAACGTTTGAAGTTTGAATGACATCAAAAATGGCTGGAACTCGTAATTAATAAATAGGCACGTTGTCATTAATCGTATCGAATTTTTGTACAGGCTTACTCGTTTGTTACCTTCGATGCAAAGACGGTTTCTATATATTTAAGGTATAATTAAAATTCGGCTTTTATAACTCTCGATGATTTATCTTTCGCTCTTTCCAAGGTGAAATTTTTTCATATTGAACTCGAATCGATTACAAATATCGAAAGATAACTTGACGATGATCGATATACGTACAAATGTAAGTTTGATCTTATCAGATTTTCGAACGCGTTGGAACGTTTACTATTAAACTATTATAAATTCTTCATTTATTAATATTAATTGAAGTGTTGATAAAGTAATCATGATTTAAAAATCATTATCATATTTATACAAAGGACTCTTAATATGAAAAATAAAACCATTTTAAATACATTATGGTCATTTGGTGCGTTAATTCTTTTTTTTTTGGTAATTTATAAAATTGAATTTTAGCCAAATAAACGACGCCGTAAATCTATAACACGGTGAATATAGACTGTACATTTTTTTCACTCACGAGTAAATTTATATACGAGAATTCGAGTCCATTTATATAAAACCAAAGAGGTTTTTTTTTGGCAATGGTCAACATACCTCTACAAAAGCTGAAAATTGTATCGAATGATGTCTGCTTTTCTTGAGTGACGATGAGAATTTAATAATTTGTGACAGGGTTTATTCCGTTTGACGTAATAACGGAATTTTTTTTTGTTTTTGTTGTAAACGACATCTAAGCCTATAAGGTTACTACGTAAATTAGAATGTAATTTTAGGTCGGCTTTTTCCACCAGTCATATAACCTTTTAGATATGAGTTAATTTGATGGGACGGTTTACTTAAAAAGTTAGCTAGATTAATCTCCTGTTTGTTACTGTACTTTATGTAATGGAGTCGGAAAATCGTTGGAGCGACCAAATTTTTATTTCGATGTTTTTCTGTGGTATTTTTAAATTACTACGTAGGTTTATATAAGGTTTGGAAAAATTTTACTTAATTTTATAAACTTATTTAGAATATTTGTTGATATATTATTGCTTTTATCGTAGTCGAAGGTATCTCGCTGTACATTGATTTTTCTTCGGAAATATTGCACCGATTTGGTAGATTTAAGAAAGAAATGGCTAAGGGCGCTTTAGTTTTAATCACGTAACATATCGAATTGAATCGAATCGAACCGAACCGAACCGAATCGAACCGACAACTGGATCGGGAGCACGCCGGAGCCAACAGATTTTTATCATAACAATGACGTCATTACTTCATGAGCAAAGGATTTTTTTTACATCTCTTTCATTACTTCTATTTTTATTTTTAATCATTTTCAATTAATTTCCGTTTTTCCCTGCAAAGGTTATTCTGTTTATCTAGTTTTTTTTTTAATTTTTAGTAAAAACAAAAAAAGATACAACTTAATTTCATTTTATTGCAATTTAATGAAATAACGTCTTATCGATATTAATATTCGTGATCAAAGTTTTGATGGACCACCAATACATTCGATTTTTCATTCTGGAAGGCATTTGTAATGTCCTCTTTCTCGGCATATTTTGATGGCGAACTAAATTCCTTTTAAAAGAATATTTATTTGAACACTTTTCGCAAATAAAATTCACAATGTGTATTTTGATGGATTCAGATTATATTTTTCGTTAAAAAACGCCACAATAACCTAATTAATGCAGTAATTCGCAGCATTAAGTTCAATTTTCACGTATTTATGGCGGAATCAAATATGTTGTGTTCAATTCATTTAATAAGACTATTTGATAATGATAACACGTAGTTAATGACGTCATTATTATGATAAAAATCTGTTGGCTCCGGCATGCTCCCGATCCGGTCGTACCGAACCGAATCGAATCGAACCGGACTGAACCGAACCGAACTGAACCGAATCGAACCGAATCGAACTGAACCGAATCAAACCGAACCGAATCAATTCGAGTTGAATAATTCGAATCGAATCGAATAATTTGAATCGAATCATTTACAGATTTTTCAAAAAGTGTATAAATTTTGCTGAAACTTCGGCATTAATTCAATGTAAAAATTTCTTTTCGAATAAAAATGGCGACCATTAACAACTGTTAATTCTTTTCGAGTTCGCTTTCGTTTGGTAGGAAAAGTGGAATTAACAAAACTTAGAATTGACATCAAGGGAGAAGTCGAAAATCAAAAGAAACTTTCTCATTCAAATTTTTTTCGCATTACTTCGAGAATTGTTAAAATTCAATAGATATACTTACTTTGTCGGCAATAGAAAAAATGTACTTAAAATATCTAACCTTTCATTTCTAAAATATAAACTTTAAATAAATTAATATTGATTGAACTTAATTAGATTTAATTTTAGGCTCAGGGTTTCTTAATATTTCACGTAAGTATTCATGTCGTTTCCTGAAGAACGTATCTAAAAATAATTACCAGCTTCATCTGAAGGTATTCACCTAATGTCGAGCAGTTAACACGTCAACGGGAATTTTTTGCAAGCTTGTTACTAAATTCCTGTATGGAAAAGCAATTTTCAAATTATCAAAGATGAACGCGTATAGCGTTGGTGGTTATCTTCCATTATGGTCTACCATAATACCACGTGTTCTTCGAAATTAAGTACATCTCGGTGATAAAATTTCATCCTAGGTACGTTAACGTTTAATTTCCGAAAATTTACTCGACTCAGTTAATCTTGACATGCACTTGATGCTTTATTGTTCAAAACAAACATGTCGTTTGAGCTAAAAAATACCATTTTCGGAACGCAACAACAAAACGAGACGTTTTATTATTCAAAAAAAAAACGTGAGCGTAAAATATCAAAATACGTTAGTTTTATAATTTTCACGTTGTTATCAATTATGAACTAGACATGTTGTGATTTGTTGTAGGAGCTTTGAGTAGGAGTGAAAAAATACTATTACTATAGGCAAAATTTTTGATGGATTACAAGCAAGTTTTTTATTGCAAGTTTATAAGTCTCTTTCGTGCGGTCTCGATTATAAACTAAATTTCTCGCCGTAGTTGGAAGAAAGTTGTGCAAATGAATGTGTCTCGTTGATAATTTATCGCCGAGAAAGTTTAATATTTTAAGCCACCGGTAACACGTTTCGATAAGTAATAGAAAAATTCAAGGAGATTATCAAACATATCGATAACTGGAAAAGATGCGGTTGCGGAGTGAAAAAACGCCGACATCCGTTTAAAACGCGTGTAAAATTTATCGAATGAAATACGCAGATTGTGTAAATAGATAAACATTCGGAGAAAAATTTTACGTACAAGTTTCAGCTATTATAATGTGAAATACCATTTCCATGTGAAACTTTCAAAGTACAAAGACTTTCGAATCAAACATGTCTACGTGGTAAAGATTTTCAAATGAATTACAACCTTTAAACGCAGAGATTTGCGAGATTTTTATCGCGTAAAGTTGCACTTGTGTACGAAAGTTTTTTTTTCGGTAAAAAAAACGCGGTAGGTAAGTATGGAATTATTTTCGCAATTTTATAAAGTTATCGTAATTGTATTTTCAAGCTACGTGGAATAGTATAAAATGACGTAGTCTTTTATCAATGAACAAATACAACAAGCATGCATTTATGAGAAACAACGAAGCAAAAATTATTTCACTGCAACTTGCATAGGAAGCTTTGTATTCTACACGAATCGACGAATTCTAATTGCAAAAATATTCCCATACTTTTTATAATGAAATTCACACAAGTGAAAAATTCATTTGCGATGACTTGATATTTCTTAGCGACGATGTCAAATCGAATAAAATCCGTGAAAACAATACCGGTGATTTTGCGTATTAGATGCGAAGTGACATTTTTCGATTAATTATGCAAATAGCGAATTTAATTATAATCTTAGCACTGCCCATAAATATTTAGTGTTTTTACTTTTATCGTCGATATTATAAAAAGCGTCTTCGTATATTTCGGTGATTGGATTTATCGCCATTGGAAGCCATTTTGTATACGTTAAATTTTTCAACAAGTTGACTACGTAAATATTTACCGAGTGTTCAAGTTCAATATATTCTTTATGGCGAATGCTTTAAAACAGGCTGTTTAAGGTAGCTTAGTTTATTTTACGGGTTCCTCTAAAAGCATGAATCCAGATTAAAATTACTCAATAAAAAAAATGCACAATTGATACGAATCAAAAACTGTAACAATTACTCACAAGTTGAACGTATACCTAGTGTATGCGTACTTCTTGCACCGCGTAAGCGTGGGTCTTCCGCCAAGATGCAGTGGCAGGTATCAACTCTACGGGCGTAGACGATTTTTCAATATTTTTTTACGTGAAAAATATCGATTTTTTTGGCACATCGTATATAAAGTTTTTTCTTCTAATCAACCTCTTAAACACGTTAAAAAATTTATCCTTCGTTTTAGCCCAAAAAATCCAACACATCGGTCTTGGAAACTGAAGTCAGAATTCGTAATAAAAGTCGAACCACGAAACCAAAATAGGCTGAGTGAAAACTATACAAGTTTCAACCATAACATCGGATATGTGGTGTTTATACGTTAAAACCAAAATATTAGCGAAGTCAGTTATCAAGTTTTTGTCGTAGTAACACTTGCGTATCGTACGAAGTTTTGCAAAAGTAGTTAATTTAATAAAATTGATGTTGATCCGGATTATCCGCTCTTTTTCCTTGTCCGGATTACCTGCTAGTTAACCAAAAAGGGTTCACGGTTTTGCAAAATAATTTAGTAAAAGTCGACTCAAACGACTTCGTATATGTTAGGAAAACCTCACGTAAGTAAATTAGTTCCACATTTCGGACATTCGCGAGTTACTTCAGACCATTCATAAATCAATATCGGACTTGATAAAAAGTTTCGTTTGTTTTGCAGGCTTCAAGTATTCCGGGATAATTTTAAAGGTTTTGGGATTCCGTATTTGTCGAAATTTCATGTCAGGTGGAGTCGAGTATTTTGGTGGCCAAGTTAAAACGTGTCTAGTTTGTTATCTTTTAAAACTTTGGTATTTTTCGAGAGTAATTTCCATGCGTGGGAAATTTGCGAATAGATCGTTGAAATACGTTTTCACGATTAGGTTAATTTATGGCATTATCCAAGATGGCGATCGTTATCAATTTCGTCGATTTAGAGGTGAAACAAAACCAATTATTTTGAACAGCTTTGGACAACTTGAGGGAAAAATGTTCAAAACAAAAATGATTTGAAATTAAATGAGGAACATTTTTGGTAATGAACACTTTTTTGTATCTGTTCTAATTTCGTCATAATTTCGATGTATATTATCAATATCGCAGATAAAATTCTTCGGGAGTGGGGGGGGGGCGTTTTTAATTTTTATGAGGGTTAGAGCCACAAGAGAGAAAAATTTTTGAAACAAAAGTTGTTGAAAATTAAACGAGGCACATTTTTTGTAATAAACATTTTTTTGTATCTCTTCAAAATTCGCTACAATTTCGCCAATATTGCTAATAAAATTCTTCGGTAAGGGGGGTGGTCGTTTTTGTGAAACTTGGAGGGACTTGAGAGAAAAATTTTTGAAACAAAAGTTGTTGGAAATTAAACGAGGAACATTTTTTGTACTAAACATTTCCTTGCATCTTTGCTAAATATTCTTGGTTTCATTAGGTTCACATAGGTTTGAGGAAGAGCTGAGATATTTATTTACTTTGTCGCGTTGGATTTTTTTTGAGCAATTTCGATTTCAGGTTAAAAGCGATTCCATCGATTTCACGGCGGATTTTTTTCCCATAAGGTTTAAATTACAAATCAATTAATTAAACACTATTTTACTCTGTTTTCCTGAGATTACTGAACCTGATTTACGTTCAACGTTCGTCAATCATTTTGTCATGATTACAAATGGCAACACTGTTTTCAAAGCATTCGTATCTTATCATTGTTATCGTGAAATATAAATAATAATTTCAAATTATCGAAGATTTTAATTTTAAAAATCGTTTGCTTTTCAATAATATCGAAACTTGTTAGTTATAACTTGAATTTCATTTCATCTACTCGAATATTCCAGTAAATTTTCAAAGTCATAAATTAGTTCACTTATCACTCTCGCTTCGCTTTTGTAACAGAAATTCCACTATTGCAAATTTTCGTCATGATTACAAATGGCAACACTGTTTTCAAAACATTCGCATCTTATCATTGTTATCATGAAATATAAATAATTCCGAATTATCGAAAATTTTAATTTTAAAAATCGTTTGCTTTCTAATAATATCGGAACTTGTTAATTATAATTTGAATATTATTTGTATTTCATTTCAACTACTCGAATATTCGATTTTCAAAGTCATAAATTAATTCACTTATCACACTCGCTTCGCTTTTGTAACAGAAATTTCACTATTGCACATTTTCAAATCTGGGCTCAAGATTTTCGAGTCTTGAAAGACATTTGGAATATAAAATTTGTTAATTTTTTCATCTACTTGTGAGGTACGAGTCAAGTTTCCCATTGAAACATTGAAAACTCAAGAGACATCAGCTAGATATAGTCGATGTAAGTGGGTAATATTCCTTCGCTAATAGTGTCGAGTTTTTTGCCCTTTGTAAATTCTACACGCGTCTTTCTTAATTTTCTTATAATCGCTTCAACGTTCGTTTTCAGCTCTTTAGGTCGTTTCATTTTCGATTTCATCGCGTTGAATTTGAAATTATGAAGCTATGAAAATTCCCGCAACCGATTGTTTTCCTCTTGTATATTTTAATCAGATTTCACCACGGTACGAAAAAGTTTTTGATTTTTAAACTTTACCTACATAAACTTGTTGCGCGTTACTTTGTTCAACGTATTGTCTTAAGTACCAAAAAATGACAGCGGAAAATGTGTTCTTTATAGAAAAATACGATGGAAAAAACATCGCTATTGACAATCTCAACGTTTGAACTTCGTGTCGGTGACAGTTTGATTTAACTTTGGAGAATTCAATTTACCGAGATGTACATCTGGCATGAGATGATTAATCATTTGTTTTTCCTCAAGCTTCCTAATCATCCGGTGAACTCCGTCTGCGAATAGATAATTTCAGAATAATCGCGTTTCGGTTGCTTCATTTAGAAACTTTACAGGGTCTGAGGGGTTTTTTTCGCTTTCTTACGAATTACAGGATACTCTCCGTAGAAGCGAATTTTAACCGCAAATGCCATCGAGATAGGTCTCAAGAGTGTTATAATATTCGAGAGGCGAGTTAATTTGAGAAAATTAATTAAACGCATTACTCGACCGGGTAAAAAAGTATTGTTCGGTAACTTATTTAATTCGCTTCAGTTAATGCTTTTCGTTTTACGTTTTCGAGCTTCAAGATGAGTAAAAAATTTTTACAGAGGTTTCTCGAAGCCGCAAAAATGATTCGGGGATTTTTAACGAGTTTTTTTAATATTTTCTTTTCTTCGTTTAATTAGGCTGTTTCAACGAATCATTTTTTAATACGAATAATTTGCATATATCTTCAACGAGCCGCAAAAAAATGGCTATGACGTAAGAATTATTCCAACAAGCTCGAACAAATTGTAGCGAAATTTCATTCGCGTTAAAAAAATATTTATCTCGTCGCCATTTTCCGCGTGAATAAATTTATCAAAAAGCGAACAAATCCGAATTGAAAATAAATCCAAGTGGTAAATTGTAGTTTAGTCTAGTTTCGTCGAATGAGAGAAAGTTGGTGATAAATTCGGGAAATTATGAATATGTGGTTTTTGCCGCAAAAGACTTATCCGCGTTTTCTAGTAACTTGGGATGAAGTACTTTTTTTTTCGTGACATCTTGTACGATACGGTAAAAACCTTTTGAATTCGCATCGTAATTTTTTGCGTACAAAGGTTCCTTTAGTAGGAAAAAATACGTGAATATAGGATGAAAAAAGGCGTAAATAATAATTTAGCGTATGCTCTTCGAGCCTGGGTTTTCCTTTATATGAAATGCTTTTTTTTGCTTCGGATAAATATTCGTATATTTTAAGAAAAAGCAAATATTTTATAAATTTGAAAATTTAATAAAGTTTGTCGTGGTATGTGTATGAAAGGAATTAAATATATCAAAACACAGCGTGATTGTATCATTTGTCAGTTACGATAGTATATTTCGTATGGATGCTGTAACATATTTTCTTCCCCAAGTAACAAGATAAGTGTTGATATGAATTATTTGGATGTAAAAGTTCACGTAGGTATGTGCGAGATTCTCAATGTGTTTCAATATTTTAAGAAACTATTTTTTGCAGCTCAGAACATGCTGTAATGTATCCCTTGTGTTTCTTTATACACCGATTCGCTCGTGTTGACAAGAAAAAAAAATTGGTACGAGGTAAGTCTCGGAATTATTTCCAGGGTTCATGATCCTTCTAATAGGAGTTAGAAGTTCGTCGAAGAATTCGTCGCTTTTATTTCACCGTGTTACAGAAACAGTTACTAGAGAAGATGTACGAAAATACTGAAAATATTCAACCAAGTGATTTTCTTAAGATTGAAGAAGGGTGAAGAAATCGAAGGTCGGAGTTTCTTTCGAAATATCCGTCGCTGCGATAAATAACGTGAAAAAAATTCTAGCGGTGCCAAGAATTTTTTACAATTTTTTTTATCATGTTGGTATTTACGCTAGAATCTACTGTATTTCATCTTGTAAAATTCTATTTTGTTTGGTATTTGAAATTATTGGCATTTTTTTACATAGATAGATTATACCTATTTTTCAATTGAGGAAAAAAAATGTAAATAACTAGTGAAGCAGCATTCCTCTTAGGAAGGGGGAGTTGTTGAGAGGGGAAGGGAGTAGTGGAGGTGAATTTTACTCTGAACTTGGCTTTACTGGAAGAGTTAAATTTTGAAATATTTAATAATATACCTAAAGTCTAATTGATCTTGAACCACTTTTTAGAAAATTTTCGTGTGATATTCTTGATTGGCAACACTGAGAGCTACAGCGAAACCAACATAATTCTAGGAGTCTAAGCACAGAAGTAAAAAAGTAATGCGCGCGCAGGACCCAGAAGTGTTGAAGGGGAAAAACTACAAACACACAACCAAACGTTAACACAAATACACAAACAAGGCCCCTAGAATCATGTTGGTTTTTGCTCTGTTGCTTTTAAATACGATAGAGCGGTCCATATTATTATATTGTCTAAGATGGCGATACTGTTATAAATATTTATGGATCATTGATCGTTATCTCGGTTATTCTTGAACAAATATTATCAAATAAATATCAGATTTTTTTTTCATTTCATTAAGAACGAGAGAAGAAAAAATTTTGTACGATGCAAGAGCTTGTGCTCTTCGAAGTAGTACGTAATATTGCAATATACATATTTTGATTATATTCTGGTATGTGATTTGAAGCGCCGCGAGTGAATTAATTATTTAAAAAAAATTAATAAATATTTTAGAAAAACTCTCTTTGAAGTGTACAAAAAATGCCTGAAATATTGAAATTTCAACAATATCAATTCCACCAAAGACAAAAATATATAAATCCTTTTTATTTTAGAAGATGACGCATGGATTATGACAAGACTATAATTAATTATAAGTGCAACGAGAAAAATTGATGATTAATGAAACGATACCTACGTTTTTCGAAACAAAAGTAGGATTTAAAATGTCACTTATGAGAAAAAGAAATTCACCGAATAGGGAATTACTTTCTCCATTGTTTTATGTTAAGCTCATTACGCCGAATTAAGTTCACTTCTATAATTAATATTTTAAAACGAACCAGAGATAAAAATCAATTCGTAATTTGTATTTGATTTTCACAATTCCAAGCGTGGTAACAACGAAGAGAAAAGTTGCTATGACCATTCGTGCAATTGTTTTTATTCGCAAGATTTTATCGACCTATTTCGTATTTCCCTGCTGAGTATTTGAAAGAAAGTTATGTGCGTAATATTTAATACAGGACATCGTGAAAAAAAGAACTGAATTTGTAATCGACATATCATCGCGGTGGTTTTATTTCAACGAGGCCATTTTTTCTCGCTGCCGTCTAATCCGCCGTGTCCGCGTTATGAATTATGATGCATATTTTAATTTTTATTTTCCTCCGTATTTACGTTGATATAATTTATCAAGGTACACGACAACGATTGTTCCCCTTGATGGAAGACAAAAAGCGTGAAAATATCCTGGACATAATTTTTTTTTAATGACGATAAAAAACTCGATGGTTTACGAACGAGTTTGGAGCTAATTTGGTGGTTTTTAAAATTGATTTTGAAGCTGGGATATTTGTGATGATCGTAGGTGAAGAAATACCAGTTTCGTTTTTATACATTAACATGATTCAAGTTTCATTTTTCAGGTTTTTTCCTACCTTCTGTTTCTGTAACATCAAAATGAAAATTCAGTTTACGTTCGAATTTGTATTCGAGTTATTTCTGACGTTATCACTTCATAAGATGCAGGTTGAAAAAATAAATCGGGTTGAAAAACCGTTCATTTTAAGGTAAAACAGCGATGGCTGAGAGTAAGTAATCGTTCAACACTAAAGCTCATTCATTTAAGAACTCAATCGATCAGCAACTACCACTACTTACATGATGTAATTCCAATAGAGCAATCACTACTTCGAAGAATTCGTATCGGACGTGAATTACCTAGCGTGGTTTTTCAATTTCACTTAATTCATTGATGTGGAACGTCCATGAACTAAAACAAATGTACTATCGAGGGCATTATATTAATTATTTGTTAACTCGTTAAGTACGAGAACTCTAATAAATTAATTTGAAAAAATCCTTTGACCAGTGTCGAAGCCAAAGAACACGATGAAAAAAATTTCCAAAAAAGCTCATAAAAATTTCTCGCAAATTAATCTCATCGTTACAGTCTTTCTGGTTGCTGGAGATTAATTAAAAAGTTTTTAACGTTATATGTCTTATGGTATCAGATTACTGTGAAGCTACAAAATACTATCTTTTTTAACTTTTATGCAACCATGTGCCTTATAATAAACCGCCGTTAAAAGTACCGGAGGTAATTAACCATGATGAAGTTTATAACGCAATTCATATAAAAACACGGAGCGAGAGAAAAAAAAACGGAAAATCTCAAGTAGGTGTATCTACTCGGCATAAGTAGCTGATCGAGTTTCTAAAACTGTTCCCAAAATGACAAGCGTTACGTAAAAGAAACAACCCTAAAACGAAAAACTCATTCATCTTTGCTTTTGTCACCGTTACGTCCTATATAAAGGTTTGCACATTATTGAAGACAATTGTATCAATCTTATTAGGTTTGTAATTCGAAATGTCTTCGAGGGCTGTTTTGATTTCACCATTGAGATGTTTACTTCGTTCTAATGGACTTTCGTGTAAGTCAAATCATCCACCTAAATGTCCGAATCGTGCTGCGGCACACGAGTGAGAAAATATTTTCCAAAGAGGATATTCATCCTGTCAATTGTAATATTTTAATGGAGTTTCGCCAAAACACTCGTCCAACGTTTTGAAAATTTACTCACGAAAATAATACAAATTCTATACGTCAAATAAAGAATTTCACCTAGGAATACGGAAATTCCGGCTCAATTTAGGTTCACGTTTTAACGTATCTGAAGCAATTAGATAACACAAGATAAACCACGATACAAAATCGAAAATGTCAAACCTTAATACCCAATTCCAAGCCTAAGTAAAATTCTTCCGCCATTATCATGCTGGTTACTTGCCTTACGAACAGGATACACCGATTGGTACATCGTGCACTGTACTTTATTAGTTATTAAAAGGGAATCCTTGCTGGATTATGTTATTAGAAATATCGATAGTTCATTGACGCATAAAAGGAATCGCGTTATGATGTCTTTTGTTTCATTTAGTTGCGGTATTTCATTGTCAAAATCATTGTCCTGATTGAGCTAAGGACACTATAATAGGAGGATACGGACAGCGGCCATTTTGGAGAAACTTTTTTACAATGTTAGATTATCATGTTTCTGCAGTACTAGTTCCATTTTTACTGTACTGTTGTTAGCTGTTGTGTTACTTTTATATTGAAATGTTTGATCTTTCTTGATCTGAAAAATAATTATTTATAATTTTAATCTTGACCTGAAAATGATTATTATAATTTTATAGTTTCGCCAAAATGGCCGCTGTCCGTACCTAACATTTATAGCTCCCTAATTGAGCTAACGATTGATATCTCGATGTATCATGTCGTATCGAAATGAAATATCGATACATCGATAATATCGATAACATTTTGATATCACATTCTTATCCATGTCTTTTTCTAGTCTCTATGGCCTCCAGGTAGATCAAGATATCTCGATGTATCATATCGTATCGAAGTGGAATATCGATATCATTGTTTTGATATCCTTGTTTCGATAAAGGAGTCAATTTGAACATTCGTTATAAACGTTATCGAGGTCGTTCAGCAATATGCAGTTCCTCTTCCTTTTCGTTGAAGTACGAGAACGCCTTTTTTTACACGAACTTTCTCGCAGAATAGTTAGTGGTCTTTTTTCGTACTCCGCATTAAAAACATTACTCGAATGGTGTTAAAACTTTGTTCATATTATTTTCATACGCCATATATTGAGAAACGATCCACAAGTTAAAATAACTTTAACAACCCCACCCTTATCAATTTATATTTTGATATTGTTTTGATGTCTACAATCAACGATCATTAATCTGATTTCGATAATTATTGATATTTCAAAATTAAAATCAACTGATTTTTCTTCTTCACGCACCTCATCTTAGTCAATCATCAACGAACCTAAACTTCATCGCATCACAACAGTTTCTTGATACCACCATCGGAACTTTCAGAAGTACCGAGAGCAAGGCTTCGAGACCAGTAAGTTATAGCATATTTTTATAATTATACGTGTAGAATTTTACAAAATGTACCAATACTTGCAGATTGCAAATTCAATAAGACAGGACATGAATAAATGAAAAAGCAAAAACTACGTTAATGTCGAATAAAACCAAAACGTTCATCGCCAATTAATCCCAGATTTAATGGCGTTAACATCGAAAAAGTTATTTCAAATTCCGGGTTTTATTTATAAATTAAAAGTTTTTCTTTTCTTCGGCGTTATCGGCGATTCAAGATGGTTAATTTATGCACCCTTTCGCAATAAATTTTATTCATTGCGATGCGTAATGGTTAAAAAACACAAAGGAAATTTTTTGATTGAATCGTTTATCGGTATCGTTGTCTCAAGCATACGTAAAAAATACTCATTTCGCGACGAAACCCATTTTAATACCATTTAGCGTGTAATCGAACCGATATTCGTGCTGAAATTAATCACGCCCCGTTGTACAGAAATATAATGAAATTCACGAAGAAGACGCGAAACGCGACAAAAAGCCACTCGAAATAGAAATACTTTAGTATGTCAAAAGTTTAATAAAATCGGCTTATCGACGACGCACATAGATTTGTATATTGCTGGGAATATAAAGAGAAAAATGAGCTTATATTAACATCATTATCGGATAGCGGTGTTGCATCGATAAAAATTTCATTTCGGTTATAGACCCATAAAAAAAATCCAGCAATGGAGAGACTATTTAGATAACTGTAACGGTCCAAGTTGACGTTTACAAACACGTAATTGCGGCAAATTGTTCACGACGGAATAACGCAATCAATTCAAAATGGTTAACATGTTCCTCATTTAGAATTGTTTAGGTTACAGTTATAGTCGATGACAACTTTAAGTACGTCCTGAATGTAAAATTTTCGCACGTTGGAGTCTACTCGTATGATCGACATTTCGGTCACGTTTCACTTTCGGTAAACGAACCTTAAAAATGGTTTTATTTTTGTGTATCATTTTTTTAATACATTTTTTCAAAATGCTTCGTTAAAAGCTCTAATCACGTGTTGACACTGGTAACTTTCTCGTCTAATCGTGTCGAATTATTTTCATGCAGGGTGTTCTAAGCAACCAGTGAACCGCCTACGACTCACGATGCAGTTACCTAAACTGCATAAGTGGATGTAATTGCATGTTAATCTTCTTCATGGGAAAACCCAACTCCTCCCATATATTTATCATCGTGTAATGAATTTTTAGGAAATTAAAAAGAACATGTTTATTCCTCATGTGCTAATTTCTCTACACGACCACTAAAAAAAAAACTATTTTATACAAAAAACTTCCATTTTTTCATACTCCGCAACTTTTGTGGAAATATTTTCTCTAAATTTCAACAACTGCAGAAGTTATCGCGTAGTAAAACCAAAATAAGGAATCTTTAAGCTCCAAAATGAGCACAAGAAATGAAACGAGCAAAGTCTCGCTACAAATTACAGAGTGACTGTAATATTATCACCGCATCATGAACCCTAAACGTTAATTTGGTTCAGGTTTAAACTCGAAATACGCAAGCAAAGGCCAGCCATTGTTATTGATTAATTACCTATAGGAAACGTGTGAAGAAGTAGGTACAAATTAGGTAAGAGGTCAATATTGCAGTACTTATTTGCATGAAAGGACTCGTACTTACACAAATAAACATTACACGTGTCAGTTGGTATGAAAAATCTCACAAACTTTTTCAATTTAACGATTTTATTGGTAAAACTCGAGTTTACTTATGAAAAAGGCCGCAGTATGTAGATTATTTCGTTCGAAAAAAATTTACGAATACCCGAGCAAATATATAATATCAAAATAAGCCATTTGAGGAATGCTTACATTGACAGAAAATTTCTAACGATATAGCATTTTCGGACGAAAATAAAGCATACGCAGGAATTTCACGAAAGCGAGTAAATGTCCGATCATTTGCCATATACTTGACCTTCTACACACAACACATTGGCCGTTTTTGAAAATTCGATACTAAAATGTTCTTCGCGAGTAATTTCCACTGTATTTCGGATATTTCGAGCACGTTTCAACTCGTAAAAAGCAAAACAATTTTTTTACGATTGAAACCTATATTTTTTACGTAACTCGTTACTTTATCATTGTACGAACTACGAAGAAGCGTGATACAAGAAGTTTTCGTCACTATTGTATGAAATTTATAAAATAGTATATACAGGGTGTTCCGAAACCAGCGGAACGCCTTACAACCCGTGATGCAGCTATCTAAACTACACAAGTGTATGCATGCTTGCCAACCTTGGCTTTCGAAGGGGCAATTGTGTAATCTTGAAAATCAACCATTTGTTACAGATCACTTTCAACATTTCCTCGTAGAATCAGGAACTAAACAACGAAAGGTACTTTTACTGGATGGAAATTTTCTCAAGGTCATTAGGATAAACATTTTTCGTGGCGATTTGCGACACACGACAATTTATTCGTTATCAAAAACGCAATCTTATCTGTTTCAGCAAATAGCTCAAATAAAACACAATCCAGCAAAATGGAATCTTTCGACGAAACAAGTAAACTGTGTAAATCACACATCACGCTTTTTGGCGAAAAATTTCATTTCAATACAAAGTATTTTTAACATTATCAAACGTTATCCAATTTCACACATTCAACCAATAAAACTTTTCATTGGTTTTGAAAAGGGCACACGGCGAAAGCATATTTCTTATTTTCTTTTCAAACGAGTGTAACTACTTTCAAAGCTAACGACGTGTTCTTGTGTATTTTGCAAATATTGTAGCAATTGTTTTATACTTCTCTGTTTTTGATAAAAAAAAAAGACCAAATTCGAGGTAAATAGAGGTTATATTTTAAATCCGCTTCCTTTCACCGAGAAAACGTGGTACATATAAATCTTATAAACATTGGTTTCTTTTAATTTCACTTTTGTGAGTTTTTTCATTCTATTAAAAAGTTTATTTACTGCGTTATTCAAGAGACGATGTTTTTTTTGACATAATTCATAACGACGGATTTAAATTTTATTGTCAGGAAGCTTTAAGTTGGTTGTAAAATTACTAAGTATGTTTAAGTAAAACATATTTTATTTTTATAATTTGAATTTACGCTAGCCGCGGATACACGAACAGGAAAAGCCGGCTAGAAATGTAGTTTTTATTGCATTTTATATTTTCGTACTTTCGAAGCATTAAAAAACCAATCGACTAAACGAGTGAAAATGATTGAAATTATTTTTTCGAGCCATTAATTTTTGTAAAATTAAATCTCCGAGTAATATCGCGTATATACGTAGCGTAATCACGAAAAAGAATATTACCAAGATGAGGAATACGTTTGATGGTTGAAATGATATAATAAAAAAATAAATAAAATGCAAAAAAGCTTTTAGCGTTTAGCTAAAAACTACACAAGAAGATATGACAGCTGAATCTAACAAAAAAAAAATATTCAAAGATAATAATTCATTTAGTGTCGTAGTTCAAGTGCAATTGTGAAATCTTCGAATCTTCCACCGAGCTTCTTTCGTCTGCTGTACACTGTATCCGCTTCGACGTGATAATTACTAGTTCAACTTTCTGTACAAAAAGGGTTTTTTATTGAAGGATTCTTGTACACGTTTTCAAAACGTTAAAATACCGAATATACCGTTTCAAGGAGTTAGTAATTTGGAAGTATCACTGAACGATGCTTCTGTGAAGTTCGAATACGCTAATTGATATCTGTAAGAAAAATACATTCGATTTTTGACTGTTGATATATCATCTGTGGAAGATTTTCTTTCGCAAACTGAAGACATTTTTGTTAGAATGATGAATTGTAAGTAAACACTTGAGTCGAAATTTCATCTCGTACTTGAAGCGATGAAGCCTCTTGAAGCATATTTTTTCCACTCGCGATTCATCTCTACACCGAGCCACTGAGAATTTAGAGGAAAAATAGCGTTTTATTCGATCGGCGTGATAAATTTTAAATATCTACTTACGTAAACGATGTTAAGACAATTGGTAGAATGAGATACAAACATCGCTCGCTGTTATCACTATAATTTCATGTTGAAGACTGTTCAAGTTCTGAGTTCGATTTTTATGCAAATTATATAAATGTAAATTTCAAATAACTATTCAATTCTACGATGAAAAAATATTTTAAATTAAAATGTCAACTTTGATATCTCAAGTTTGGTTTCATAAAAATAATACTTGAAGGAGAATGAAAAATTAGAACCATCTCACTTCGTATTCACTTTCATCCTCCACCACACCAACGCAGAACGCACTACTCCGTTCAGTCTTCTCTATGTTCCTTCCTGCTGCTACGTAACTTTCAGAATTCATACTAAACTAATTGAAAATTACCATCGGACTTTTTTTCTGATTCGTTATCATTGGTTGATTATCGAATACTGATAACTGAACCTGGTGATACTCAGAATTCGAAATCTGTGTGTTATAAGTCCCATTCGGAATACCTCGGATATTGTATTAAAAATGTATTATTTATTAACAAAATTAATTTTATTTTTCATTTCGTCAAACTCGAATCGCTCTGATTTTTTTTTTAATTGAAAAAACTATCAACACTTCCAATTTATTGAAGGTACATTTCAAGTACTTCCGATAACACCCGAACTACTCCGAATGAGAATACAGTTCTCGGAAAAATTTAACCCCAACGTGAAAATTCCACGTAAACGATGGTTTGACACTTTCAATGCATGTCGTGAAATTTTATATTTCATTGATTACTTAGTTACCAAACCCAATTCAAAGCGTTCTTTTCTTTGTGACATGTTTGCAGAGTTGTCAATGCAGAATGTAGAATGTAGAATATATGTAGAATAATGTGCAGAATACGCAGAGCAGAATAATATGAAGAATAAATAAAAAATTGAAAATTTCACTTTTTATCATTTGTAAAATAAATGTATTTCTCAAATAAAAGAATAAAATAAAAAATTAACAAATATTACAAACTTATATCAAGATGCACCAATCAAGTAATTAGTAATCGTAAATTCGAAATCAATATTATTTTGTCAGTCTTATTTTTATTCATGATTTCATCGAATAATACACATACATATATCAGCTTCTTTGACAAATATTGCATAAGGCAGAATATTTACGAGCGGATCGAGCTCACTGAAGAGCCACCAATCAGAAACAAGTTAGGTCTTATCAGTATCACTCTGATCATTTCGTTCTTTACATTTTTGCCGGGAATTTTACTAAGAAAATGTATGCTTTATCTAAAAGGCCTGTATTGATTGAAATTGATTTGTAGTGCTTTGCAGTAAAAAAATAACTTTCCTGCCTCATCATAAGGTTATCATTTTCCATTTCTGCTTAAATTTAAGTTTGCACGATGTGAATATGAGCACCTATTTAGCGCCTTGAACTCACTTGAAGGTGATAAACATCAATTTTTTAGAAAAAATATATAGATTTTTGATTTTAGTTAAACGTGTGTGAGACCAAATAACATTTTCCTTACAAACCAAAAAGTAGGTGTATATGAAATTTGAATTTTAAAACAGATTTGCAAGAAACGTATTTCTCATTGAAGTTAAATTCTCGATTTTTCTTATCCATTGTTATCTTTAAGTTGAAAATTATAGGAATAGAGATGGCAAAGCCACGTTTTATTTTTCGTTGAACCGTCTATAGCATTTCTTTTGTTTTTTTTTCCACCCAGAAAACAATTCCGACCTGAGTTTAGCTCCTTTAAAAGCGAAAAATTGGTCCATGGTGATTTTTGCAGACAAAAGGGAATTCTGCGTGGTAGTCAAATATACGCGAGCCACAATCTCATCTCTTGGTAACTTTTGGCTCAGCTGAAGTTTCGCTTTTAAATATTAAAAACCGCAATCGCGTTTCTTACACGATTCGCAGCTTTCCACCGAAGGATTTAAGTCTACCACAATTAATTGCGCGTTGCTACAATGATCCGCGTGTAATTTTTTGCGAATTAATTAATCGCTGTTTACCCGTGTCCGTGTATAATTATGAGATGAAGTGTGGTTGAGGCAACTGTCAGAGAGTATTTTGCACGTTGGTGAAATTAAAATGCTCCATAAAGTTTACAAATCTGTATCTCAAGTTGGGTTCGACAATAATAAGGAATGTTGTATGTAGCGCCGCGTAAATGATGACTCTCAACTATAATTACCTAATGCCAATCTTTAGATTGGAATTTTCGCGGTGATTTTTTTCTCTTGTTTTTGTTTTGTATCACGAATTTCTATACAACGAATGCTTTCGTCGAAAGAAAATATCCAGAGTAATTCCAAGTACGCTTCGTTTTCACTTTTATCATTCAACTCTCGTAGAAAATGACGAAAAAAAAAACATTTAACTGAAATTTTTTAGCTGTTGTATCCTATGCGAAGCTTTTTGTATGGTTGAATTTTACGTGCAAGTTGAAACTTTTCGCCAAGTTATTAATGATCTAATGGCTTATCCTATGCAAGCTTTGTATATCTTGGCGGAATTTTAATGAATTTTATCGATCACCTGTACATGTTTTCTGGTTTGTTTTTCATTTTTCTCTTTTCCCTCATCTTTCTTTTGCATTTTCAAACGTCTGCGATTGCAGAATTAAATTTTCAATTTACATTTTACCAAGGTGATATAGGAGATATCGTTGAATTTTCACGCGGGTATAATTTTTCATCGGTTTTCGACGTTTTTGTTGGCGTGCGCCTTCTACATTGATGCTGTAATTTACGTGATAATAGAAATTTCTTCGATGTTTTTACACGCAGGCTTATCTGCACAGAAGTATTAGTAAATATATGGAATTTACAGGCTCCCTACTCATTATATACTTACTTTAATATTGAAACGGTATTTTTTTATTTGATTTATAGACATTTGCGAAGAACATCTACACAATGAAAATGGAGTATGCAATGAATCGCGATAAGAGAACGAAGAAATTGACAAGATTTTTGTCTACGAATTGTTATCATAATTGATAACGTGATATTGTCATGAATCACGTATGAGCATTACACGTCGTCATGATAACGGCCCGTGTCATCGTATATGTCACTCATGATTACGATATGTCACCATAACAATGACTTATTAGCAGTGTTGCAAGAACGGGAACGGAACGGGAACAAAGAACGCCAAAGAACGCGTTTTTGCTCAAGAACGGTTCGAGAACGAGAACGCGTTCTCAAAAAATTTTTGAAAGAACAAAGAACGTTCTTATGAAAGAACGCTCTGTGTTGTGAGAACAAGAACGGGAACGGGAACGGGAACGTTAAATTTTTGAGGCGTTCTTGTTCTTATTTTTTCTGTTTTTTTTTTTAAATGCATTTTCGCATTTGCATTTCACTTTTTTTTCTTATCGAGTTCGAGAATCAAGATCAAGAAAAAAAAATCCAACCATATCGAAATCGAATCGAAAGAATAAGTCGAAATTACCAGGTACTACCACCAGTAATATCAGAAAGTGTAAAGCGTACGATGGAAACTAATGATGGTAATAATAAACGTATATGTTTAGAAAATGGTGAAGGTAGGTCAACAGATAATAATGAATCAATTACTGATAAAAATGAATCTTCGAGAAATAAAGACAAAATAGAGTCTTCTGATGAAATTCAAAGTTCAAGTGCTATTTTAGGATCACTTTGGCATGCAAGGTTAGGCCATATGTCGTTAAGTTATTTGTTAAAAGCTTCTAAAAATTGTCCTGAATTGTCAAATGTGAAATTTTCAAAAGAAATAATGGATTGTGAGCCTTGTATATTGGCTAAATCTACAAAAGAAGCGTTTTTAAAACAAAGACATCGTGCTGTAAAGCCTTTACAATTAGTACACAGTGATCTTATGGGTCCAATACTACCTTTAACTTACATATCTCAATGTAAATATGCTGTAGTTTTTATTGATGATTTTACTAAGTATGCAATGGTATTTACAGTCCGTGATAAAACAAGTGTACATATGTGTCTCAAATCTTTTCTCAAAGAAATGAGGTCGCGATTAGATGAAAATGTTAAATTATTGCGACTTAGGATAGATAATGGAACTGAGTATAATACTTTGGAAATGAAAAAGTTGATACAAGAAGAAAATATAACCGTTGAGAATTCTGAGCCGCACACGCCAGAACATAACGGAACAAGTGAACGTTTTAATCGATCAATTCAAAATAAAATTAGGGCTATATTGTTTGATAGTGGTTTACCTAAGTATTTTTGGGGATTAGCTTTAGGTTTTGCTGTTCATACATATAATTTATCACCTCATAAATCAAACAAGTTTAAATCTCCGTATGAATTGTTAAGGGGTAGAAAACCTGAACTTAAGTACTTGAAAAGATTTGGCTCTATCGCTTATCCTAAAATACTTGAAAATGTTAAAAAATTTGATGAACGTTGTCAAAAAGGTGTTTTAGTAGGATGTACAGAAACTGGATATAAAGTATTACTTCCAGATAATGGTAAAATTATAGAATCAACTCATGTTCGTGTTGTAGAAAGTTTTGTATATAAAAACGTTTTTCAAACTATCAAATCATTCTCTAGTTATGTTGATACAAATGAAAGCAACGAGTTTTTAGATATCTATGGGTGGAATGAAAATTCTAAGGATGAAAATAAAGAGGTAGATGTTGAGAATAGAACTGAATTAGAAAGTGAAAAAATTGAAGAGAGTGAAAATATTTCAAACAAAGACGTTAACGAAGACCAAGTAAATAAAGATAATATTGAAGAAGAGGCTGATGAATGGTTAGATCCTGAGGTTACTGAGGAAGAGATATATGACTGTGAAAATGTAGATAATAGTGAGCATGCCGCTTTAATTTCATCAATAACAGAGTTTTTAGAAAAAGGTAACATTGACTCTAACTATGAATGTGTAGAAGGAGAAATTTATGATGAAAGTGATGATATTGCTATGGTACTCAAAGCTGATGTAGTGGATAGAGAGCCTAAAATTCTGAAAGAAGCATTAGAAAATGATAGTAATGGTAAATGGAAAGAAGCTGTACTAGATGAATTAAATTCAATGATTAAAAATGGAACCTGGGAGGTTGTAGATAAGAGCGAAGTACCTAAAGGTATGAATGTTGTAGATTCGACATGGGTTTTAAAGATTAAAAAAGGACGAAACGGTAATGAGCGTTACCGTGCTAGATTAGTAGCTAGGGGCTTTAAAGATAATAATAACTATGATAGAACAGAAAAAACTACTCCTGTTGTAAGATTATCAGATGTACGATCATTACTCAGTGGAGCTGTTAAAAATAAATTAAAAATACAACAAATGGATGTAAAAACTGCGTATTTAAATGGCGAATTAGAAAAGGTTGTATATATGAGAATACCTGAAGGGTATGAGCTACTAGGTTTTGAATTTAATGAAAATATGGTTTTAAGACTTAAAAAATCAATCTATGGGTTAAAAGTTAGCTCAAAACGTTGGTTTATTAGATTTAGAGATTTTATGAAAAAGAAGGGTTTTGAAGAATATAAATTCCAAGTTTGTATTTTTGTTTGGCGAAGAAAAGATAAATTTGTTATTGTATGTCTGTATGTGGACGATATTCTAATTTTTGGTAACTGTGATGACAAAATTTTAGAAATTAAAAAAGAGCTGGGAGAAGAATTTGAAATGAAAGATTTAGGGACTCCAAAACAATTTCTTGGAATAAATATTGATTTACGAAAAGATGGTACTATTTTTCTAAGTATGGAAAATTATATCGAAAAAATGTTAAGAAATTTCAATATGGAAAATTGTAAACCTGTAAGAACTCCGATGGTAACGTATCAAGGAGAAAAGAAAATGAAAAAATTAGAGGAAGTTTTAGATGAATCAGATAATATGAGTATTTCAGAAATTCCATTTAGAAATGCTATTGGATCGTTATTATATTTGGCTAATGCCTGTAGACCTGATATCTCATATGCAACAAATTTATTAAGTAGGAAAAATACAACTTATGATCAAAAAGATTGGAAAAAGGTTAAGCGTATTTTTAGATATCTTCAGGGAACTAAAAAACTTGGTATACTCTTAACTGGGGATTCAAATGGAATTGAAGTTTATGTCGATGCCTCTATGGGTAAAAATGAGGATGGTTCATCTACTACAGGGTATATTATAAAATTATTCGGCGGAATAGTTGCTTGGAAAAGTGTAAGACAAAAACATGTAGCTTTATCATCAGGTGAAGCTGAGTATGTGGCGCTAAGCTACGCAGCAAAAGAAATTATAGCAATAAATGAAATTAAAAAACGATTATTTAAAGATTATAGTATACCTATAATATTTGAAGATAGTGAAACTGCTATTAAATTTGCAAAGTCAGATGAAGTACCTGCTTTGCGTCACCTTGTTGAAGTTCATTTTCATTATATTAAAAAATTAGTTCAAGAAAGAAAAGTATAATTAGAGTGGAAATCCACTGATGAACAACTTGGTGATTTATTAACTAAACCTTTAGGAAATATTAAATTTGAAGCTATGAGAGAAAAGATACTCTCCAGTTAAATCTCATTTAGTTTACTTTTGCATTATCTAATCTGATTGTGTTCTCGTTTCAGAATGTTACCAGTGATTTTCGAATTGCTGCGTTCGCATTTTAACCAATAAAGTACAAACCACGTAGGAGTAAGCAGCTGTTACTCAGAACATGATATTTTTCTTTACGTTATATTATCATATATCTGTTTTTCATTTTTACACTGTATTCGTAATTTTTAATTTTTAAGATTCAGTACCATCTTGACTTTGTTCCTGTTTTTTTATTAAAAAAAAAAAAAAAAAAAAACAAAGTATTGGATTTTCGAATCTTAGTGGTAACACTGGTTCAAAAATCTTACACTTTTATAGTCATTCTAGACTGTGGTGCTGTATACACGTTTTGTGTTCTTTCTAAACTCACATATATTCCTTACCTCGTTATAGCATTGTGGATGCTGAATGATTCATTCTATACTTTCATAATTATTATGTTATGATTTTATGAGACTTCGTTTTTAATACATTTGAATTTATTTTTATGTGTGTTCGTTTTATCATTGTTACTTGTACAGAAATTCAACTGGTTTTAATATAAAATTCCATCATACCCTGTATATGTTAGATCCAGATTCGGAGTAATCCAGCAGTTGAGAGTTGAATAAAAGAGGAATGCGTTGTTTGCATCCAGTGTTTTTTTTTGTTTGTTTTGTTTGTTTGTTTTAGTTTTATTTTATTATTTTTGTTGTAAGAAGCGCACTCTGCGCGGATTAGTTTCGTATTCTTCGTTGGATTTTTGTTCCTCGAGTTCCGTACATTACATTATATTCGTGTTGCACGTTATCCATTCTGTATGTCCATGAGCTCGGCTCGTGGCGTCGTTAATGTTACGTTATTCGACCGCATGGCGATACTTCTTTTGTTTTCGTTTTATTCATTTAATAAAAGTTCTGTTTTATTCGTGCGTTTTCGTTCGTTGAGCTTTAAGCTCTTTACAATTTTGTTATATAAATGTTGCGACGAAGGGGGAGTGTTAAAATAATCTCTCTGTCAAGATTCCTTTCGATTAATCGTCGCTACATTAGATTATCGTTGCTGTGTGTGTTGGCAACGTCGCTCTACCGGTTTGGTGCTTTGGTACATCGGTGAGCTGTAGAGTTGTTGTTTTTTATTATTAATAAATGCGTTCTACTGAAGTGACGTCGTTTTCTTATAGTATCGGACTGGCTTGAGCCAGAACACAAAAACATCTTTAGGCTTAGCTAACGCTACTACGGCGTTGTCCAGTAGAAGGCGCCGTACTTAGGAATAGGATATATAATACATTATCATTATGCATTGATAATAACAGAAATTAGAATGATAGCGCCTTATTGAGAAAACTAGCAGAATGCTTCACAATTTATTTCAATTTTAATTTTTTTTTATTAAAAAGTAGTTTCAAGGTATGTCAAAACAAGTGCAAAAAACTTCGCCATTGCCGCCAAAATGGAGTATTTCAACGATCGAAATATTTCTTGAAATATTCGAAAATCACCCTTGTCTCTAAAATTCCAAAACACGTAATCGAGTATCGAGATTCGGCATACCAAGCCATTTTAGTTGCGCTTGCTGAGAAAGACATCAATGTCACAGAGGACCAGCTGAGAGCAAAAATAAAGTCAATTCGAACTACATATCGTCTAGAACTCGCCAAAATGAAAGAAAAGAACAACAAGAGTGACATGGGCACTGATACCATCTATAATCCCAAATTGGCATGGTTTGCAAAAGCAGATAAATTCCTTAATGAGGTTACGAGTTACAGACAAAGTAAAAACACTTTGGATGACCAAGATAACGTGAGTATCAAACAAACAAACATGTGTGATACTTAAATTATATTTTGTAATGAATAAAATATTCAATCAGAGGAATAAATACGCGAGGGGGGATTAAATTATTCGTCATCAATTCAACATGCTCATGTGATCAATAATATCAGGATCATCAGGATCGCTTTCGCTATCTTCTGCATTCCCATCCACAATTGAAATACAATGGTCTGCTGAATTTATTCCTATTTCCTACTGCATTCCATTGCCAAGGTACAGTACCTTCACCTACAAAATACTTTGAAAGAGCGATTCTTCGTTTTTCTGCTGTTTTTCGATCACTGCCTCCTTTAAGCTTGCACACAGGGGTCAAAGGTGCTGAAAGTTGTGCGCGCTACGAACCAGGTATAATTTCACCGGAATCTATATTTTCTATATCCACAGAACCAGCTGACAGGTATGAGCTGGGTGCCGTCGTTCTCAACCAATTATGAAGCACACAACTAGTTTGAATAACCAGATCTATAGTGTCCAGGGATTTGAGATCTATTGGCCGAGTAAAAATACGAAATCTAGAGGCTAAAATTCCAAAGGCGTTTTCAACGACGCGGTGAGCTCTAGATAACCGATAATTGAAAATACGTCGCATAGGTGTCATTTTTTTCCTATTAAATGGCTTCAATAAGTAAGGGCGAAGTGGGAATGCGTCATCTCCAATCACCACTGCATTAGGAGGCATATTCAAAGTATTTTTTTCCATAGCAATGCTTAATGACGATTTTTTGAAAATGGCACCATCACTTGCCCTCCCATTTGAGCCAACATCGATGTATTGAAAACAATAATTGCCATCTACCATCGCGAATAAAACCACACTGTATGTCCCCTTGTAGTTATAGAAATCAGATCCACTGTCCTTTGGGCATCTAATTTGAATGTGTTTTCCATCCAGGGAACCACAGCAATCTGAAAAATTCCAACGTTGTAGAAAAACCTCTTGTATCTTTTTCTATTCTGTTTGAGTTTTAGGGATCTGAAAATTGTACAACAATACATTAGTAACTTTACATTTTTTTTTCTACAGAATGAAACTGAGAAAATTGTAACTGTACAACATGTTAACGGCGGTTCATCGGCAGCGACACCAGTGAGAGCCAACTTTACAATACCAAAATCATCAAGTTCGACTTCTGGTTCTACTACAGGCCGTTCAGATACCAAAAAGCGTAAAATATCTTCCATTGAAGCTTTGGATAACGTAGCAAATACGTTGGACAGTATTAGTCAAATAGCGGTTAATACAAATGTGGAACAGGATGATTTCGACATTTATGGCAAATATATTGCCAGTAAACTACGTAAACTCTCGCCTACATCTGTTGCTTTATTACAGAATGAGTTCAATAAGCTGATTTCAGAAGCAAAGTTACAGAGTTTGGGAATTGAAGTTACTTATGCAGAAATGCGATGTTAATTTTACTTTCTTAGAAAGATACATATTTTTTATACTCGTTAGTTGTTAATGTTCATTCTTTTTTAATAAGTTTGTACTCGTCTTTTTATTAAGTTTGTTCTCGTCTTTTTGTTAAGTTTGTACTCGCGTTTTTATTAAGTTTGTTCTCGTCTTTTTATCAAGTTTGTACTCGCGTTTGATGTTTACACTACGGTAGTACCGTGTGGATATACTCGTTACAGAAACAAAACCTTACAGTACTCCCCCTGTAAAGGCGGAACCGGACGAGGAAAAGAAAAAAGGAAAAGAAAAGAAAATCAAAAATTAAAAAATAAAAATAAAATCCTAAGAGGGTACCTACTAGTTAAAAGTTAGAAAAAAATCAACGAGACTAAGATAAAAAAATATTTACAGGAGGGTCGGGCACATTGAACCAGGGGGCACATTGAACCAATGACGTCAGAGTTTTTTGTAATGAGTTTTAAAAACCAATTTTAGTGCCGAATGATTGGCAACACTTAATTCTTCAGTTTATAAAATTTTTGTGATGTTACGTGGTGTTCAGTACCCAAAAATGAGTGATAAAAACAAGAAAAAGTGAGAGTTTTGATTTTCGCAGAATATTTTACAGAATTTTCAAAAGTGACAGAAAAAATTTGAAAAAATTACATTTCATTTGTCGAGCTGTTCTGTTATAAATGTACTATCGTTGAAATTTCGTAAGTATATACTCCATTCGTAAATTTTATTCATTTAATTATAGATTAGGTTCGGGCAGGTTGAACTATGCAGAGTGGGCTCTTTGAACCAATACATGATTCTACATTCCATGGCTTATGCATGTACGTAAATGTTTCAGATCACTTGCTATGGTCAGTAAATATAAAAAAAAGACTGATAGAGGTCCCTTCCGCCCTGACATCCTGCAAAAGGCTGTAAAAGCTGTTGTAGATGATGGTATGTCCTTGCATAAAGCAGCTGCTGCTTACAAAATTTCCTATTCAACGTTTCGCCGATACTATTTAAAACATAAAGAAGATAACAACGTAGAATTTAAACAAAATTATGACTGCCGTAAGGTCTTCACTGCAGCACAAGAAGAAGAACTGTCTAACTATGTTATCACATGCTCCCAGATCGGATTTGGTATCTCAACTCGTGCCCTACGTGTCCTAGCATATCAACAAGCTCAAAAAAATGACTTAAAAGTTCCAAAAGAATGGGATAACAAGAAATGTGCAGGTAGAGATTGGTACAGGGCATTCATGAAACGGAGCTAGAAATTGAGCTTACGAATTCCAATCAATTGCAGCTTAGCCAGAGCGTCGTGCTTCAACAAAACAAATGTTGAACAATTTTACGAAAATTTGAAGCAATTATATTCCAAGTATCCAATGTTCTCGGATGGCACTAGGGTATATAATCTAGATGAAACCAGCACCACCACAGTGCCCACTGGAAATCCAAAAACATTTGCTTTGAAAGGAGTCAAAAAAGTGATTCAAGCAACCAGTGCGGAAAGAGGTGTGTTGGTAACTACAACAGCAATAATATCGGCGAGTGGAAGTTTTATTCCTCCTGTGATGGTGTTTCCAAGAGTAAACTTTCAACGGCATATGTTGAATGGGGCACCTACCAGTTCGCTGGGTCTTGCCCGACCAACTGGGTGGCAAACCCAAGAAACTTTTCTACATGTTATGGAACATTTCATTTCAAAATCTGGTTCAACAAAGGAAAATCTGCTGCTATTGATTTTAGATAATGCGGAATGTCACCTGTCCATAGAAGTAATCGATCTCGCAAAAGATAATGGTGTGGTTATGCTCACTTTACCTCCGCATTCATCAGACAAACTCCAACCACTCGATAAAACAGTCTTTGCGGCATTCAAATCATATTACAACGAGGCACTCATTAATGCTCTGTCCCGAATTGGTAGTCCGCTTACGATTTATGATGTTGCTGCTTGTATTGGCTATGCTCATGATATGGCGTTTGTTCCAAAAACAATAAAAGCGGGCTTTAAAGAGACCGGAATTTTTCCATTTGACCAAAATATGTTCCATGATATCGATTTCAATCCAAGCACTGTGACCAGCATAACAAATAATCCGACAAACCACGATCAGATAAATTATTCACAGTCAACCAGACCAATTGAATCTACGCCAGTGATCGAACCAATTCCCTCGGCATCTACAGCCATAGCCAATACACCCTTTAAATTATCGCCGTTCCCGAAAAGGAAATTAGACCGAAATCCGAATCGAAATCTGAGAGCAAAGGGAAGGAGCTTTATTCCCACTTCAACGCCAGAAAAGCTACTTCTTGAGCTAAAAAAGAAAAATTCTAAGCAAGCAAAAATATCGACTAAAGAACCAAAATCTGTTGTCCCTGAAAAGAAAAGAAAAGTTTGCAGTCGAAATTTATGCTCAGAGGAGGACACCGACTCGTCTTCGAGTGAAATTGATGGCGATTTGGCTGAATTATGCGATGATGTTTCTTCACCAGTTTATTTGATCGTGTATTTTATTCCAAAGTGGTAGCAGAACGTTTTGTGTTGCGATGGCCTGGTTGGGCTTGGATTACAGTTTCAGTTCGTCTGATTCCGACGGGTCGTTTAGCCAGCATGATAAAAAGCGCCGTTCAACCAGATCCCCATCACCACCACGAGGTGAAAAAAAGAAAAAGGTCGAAAAAGAAGAATTGCCTAATGCAGATGTTCCGGTGTTTAACCTGCCAACTTCAGGAACGGTGATCCCAGCGTATGTGTTACAGCCAGGAGTAAACTTTGCTACCTGGGTTAATGTGCTAAAAAATGAACTGCGGTCATGTGGTTTAGATATTATGCTAGAGAGTACTTGGGAAGAAAAGGTGCCAGAAAAATAGAAAAAAGAGATCCAAGGTTGCACGAATGCGTTTATTCTTTCTCGGGTCAACGATAAGCTAAAATAGGCCGTGGCTGATGAAGAAACACCATACAAAATGATCAACAAAATAAAGAACCTCGTGCAACCAAATTGTTCCGCAGGCCCGTTTCGCGGTTAAAAGATCCTTTCAAACGATAAACATGAAAGAGAAGGAAAGTTGTGAAGAATTCATCAGCCGTTTTGAAACAACTTTAATGAATCAGGTGGGCTTGTATGATACGGGTCCGATCGATAAGAAGATGAGGGAGGTGGGCGCAATTGACAACTTTCTGGCGGCGATCAAAGATAGGTTTGATAACGTGGTGACAATTTTCAATTCGAAACCGGAAGCGTTAAAGACGTTGGAAATTTTAAAAGCTGAACTAACGCCCGTCAGTCGTCACATACTAGAGCTACGCCATGTTTTTAAACGTAGCGTAGCGCAGTCAATTTCATTGGCGTATACCTACGATCACACACTAGCGCTACGCTACCTTTCTTGCAGCCAAAAATTCGAGATATTTTTTAAAATGTAGCGCATTTTGTAGATGATGTACAAAATTCGCTACATTTGGAAACGTATCTCTCCTGTGATTGGTTGAATGATTGATATGGTTATCAAGTACGAGGTGATAAAGTGGTATTACGTGAGAATTACTTTGAGAGTAACAATTCATGACAGGAAAATTTCGAGGACGTCACTATTGTATATGACGTCATCATTGGCTTTACTAATGTTGCAAGGTATTTCCCTTGTTTTTTACCAACTTACATTTTTTACCTGCTTTTACTTACCTTACCTGAGTCTTACCTGTATGTTACCTGTGTTTATCATTTGTGAACATGTCTTCTGCAGTACGAAATTGTCGCATAAAATGCGGTGAATGTACCGAATCTTTTCCCAATTATAAAAAATATCGCACTCATTTGACTGGAAAAAAAAATAGAATTGAGCTGCGAAACAATTTGTTTCGCTAATGACAGTGGTTAGTATGAGTGGTTGGATTTCTTTTCTTCATAATCTTCTTCTA